>JAHWFP010186255.1:0-27349 GCA_023313725.1 Lithobius niger | reverse complement strand
AAAAATGAATTACATACCTTTCCTTGATGTCCCAGCACAATGTCATTCTATCCCTGCTACCTCTTATCGAAGTTTTTTTACTCGAACAGCTTCAAAAACACGAGCGAGCTTATAGCGTGAAATCTGGCCAAAGGACGCGTGTGTCCTTCTCACCCACTCCCTGTGGTTAAATTTTCCAAGACGGTAACCAGAAGCATTATTTCTCCTGATTTTGCGTTCCATCCTAAGCTCAAGACTTTAGTATTGTCTTGAGTAGGCTGAATATTTAACTCTTCTAGTGTTCCTCTTTTAACCTTCTCAGCTTTCCAGCGTTCAAACAACTTGGTGCTATTTGTAATCCATTTCTTCATTCCTGTACCTTCCAGCATTAATGGCATATTCTCCGTGACTTTGTTTGCGTTTTTTTATCATCTGCTCCTACCACTAAGTCATCAACATAGGTGTTTCGGCTTAACATCTTGCTTTCTATTGGGTTTCCTGGCTTGCTGGCTTTCCTTTCTGCATGAAGATGTAATGTGGCTACCAGCAGAAACGGACTGCACATGGCTCCAAAGAAAACTCTAGCCATTCTGTAAGTTTTCACTTTGACCCTATCACCAATTTTCCAGTCCGGCTCAACCCACAAAAATCTGGTGGCCTCTCGGTTTCTTCCGAGAGACTAACTTGGAGTTAAGACTTCTTAATGTCGGCAGTCAAAGCTATTTCACCAACAGAAAGCCAATTGTGGTTGTTTGATTTTCCTTTTCTTCAGCTAAGAAGTCTTGACTCAAACCCACTTTCTGTAATAAACGGTTGCTTTCTTTGGAACTGATGGACTCTATAGGTCTACAAATTGAGTTTATTTCTATCGACTCGGTCTCTTTTTGGTTTTCACCGACCAGACTCTTCAAGTTGAGTTTAATGACGTTAAAATCACGTTCTTCTTATGTCTTGCCTCCTATACCACTGACAGTCAAGTGTTCCTTTTTTACTTCCGTAGCTCCAATCAGCCGCGAGGTATGAGCCGGGGCCAATAATCGCAGCCGTGGGTTAAAAATCGATAACCGCTCGATTTTAGCCAATAACTATTTCATACTACAAAATTATAAATAACTAGAGGAAGCCCGTGCTACGCACGGGGCCTGTCCTGAATTATGTTTCCAGACCCACTCCCCCCTCCCGGCCCCACTCCCACTCCCCACTCCCCACTCCCACACCCCTCATTCCCACTCCCCGCCCCCCACTCGCACTCCCTTTCCCCCCCACCCCACCCCCACCCCCACTCCCCACTCCCCACTCCCCAATCCCACTCCCATTTTTGCACACACTGGCTAAGAAACGCTTTCACGGATTAAAATTTCTTCAATCCAATTTTTGCGCGTACTGGCTGACAAACGGTGATTATTGTTGGCGTCAGTCACTGAAATCACAGAATGCACCGTTTAAAGAATGTGAGCGCTGAACCATCATCTTTGCATGAAACAATTTTTCTGTGGGAAGTCAATAAATAAGCTTTCGTAGATCAAAAGTTGAAACCACGGCTGCTTTGGCATTTTCTTTTTCTGGGAGACGAAAGACGTAAATCGCCGGCCTATGCCGGCCTAACAATGGCTCATTATTGTTTTGTTTTCACTCACAGAGCTTTGATTGTAAACGACTACTTTGCAAGACAGCAATGATCAGTCTCGTCTTCAGCAGTGACTGTTGTTGTCCACTTTGAAACAATTCAGCTCAGCTCTGACAGTCTTCATCTGCGAATTAAATAAGCCATTGCATCGTTTCCAGCTGCCAATTTTGAGCCACAACGTAGCTCAGTTTGATTTAAAACTATACGCATTTAGCTGAAACATGGATTCTTTCGTTTTACCCATCAACAATCAACGGTTTGGACGATAGTTTTCAACCCTTAGCACGTGCACCAGGAATTGTTAGGCACCGTAGCAAAGATATTACACGTGCACGAAAACAATGAGAAGCGATTTAAGTGATTGTTGTCCTTCCGGTTTTCCTTTTATCTTTCCCTTTTAATTTAGCCTTCCTTTTAGCCGGCCTCCAGGATTATTATGTAGATTTATTTACTGGCTGGATATGAGCTTCCCTAATAAAGAAAGCTTTCAACGCAGCGTTAACTATGTCTATAGTTAGGTTGGCTTGTTTAGCAGCTGTTTGCAGTTGGTTCATTTGAAAGTGTTGCCATTTTAATAAAATTTGGCACTAATTTTGTTCACTACTACAAGAAAAATACACCTTTGAAGGAGAAAAATTACTGCGAAGCGTCAGGCAAAGAAACTTCTATGTCATAGGCCTATATCACCGAAGTGAAAGTATAGCGTTGTAGCTCAGTGGATTCATGTACGGAATCGTGGGTTAGAGTGAGCTCATGTGGGGTTAATTTTTTATTATTTACCTGCGAACCTGTAGCTAAAAGGAAACGTTGTATTCTTTTTCTTTCTTTTTAGAATCGTTGTAGAACCTTTTTAAAATCTGCATCTTGGCTAATCTTCCTAAAACTTTGGTAACATTTTCTGTGTCCTGATGTGATTCTTTCTTAGATGTCGGAATCTATAAGAAAACGTGTTTAATAGTTTGTGAATTTTCCAGACTTTTGACAAATATTCCTAAATCTTTAGCAAATTTTCTAGGTTTGTGGAGAAGCTTACTGATTCTGTGAGTCAAGGGTGAAGCTTCTTAAGGCCCGATGCACGCATCCGTTTTTTAAACGTGCATTGACGCTGCGTTGCCGCTGTGTTGACGTAGCAATCAATGAACACATGACCGTGAAATAACGCCAGTACACATTTGGTCGCAACACATTTTGCTAACCTCGTGTACAAAAAATTATATTTTGAAACCAATGAGACGATATTGCTTTTTTTGGCCTATAAACCTCATGTAAAAAAATATATTTTGAACCAATGAGACGATATTGGGTACATTCATATACTGATTTAAGAAGTATACCAGGGGGAAAATATTATACATCCTTTGCAAATTAACTAACAAATTCGCTGGGGTTCTTTAATTACTCCCCTAGTAGTCTTCAATCATTTCTGCAGCAACGTTCCATATTTCAGGATAGTTCTTTACTCCCCAAATAAACCATTCCATGTCAATTTCTTCGAGATTGGACGCTATTTTTGGTAACGCTTTAGCGATAAATAATGGATGTGTGCAGCGCTCAAGTCACACAAGGTGTGAGAAACCGGAGGTACATTTCGTTAACGTTGTGGTGCCGAGGGGAATTGCGTTGAACAACGAACGCACGATGGACGTGCGGTCGACGGAGGTTTGTGTGCACTACCCAACAGATGTCACATAAACCACACTGCAAATGCGGTAACGCATCGTTAACGCACGTTAAAAAAACGGATGTGTGCATCAGGCCTTAGTCTGGTGTTCTTCCTGAATTTGTGATGAGTCTTTTGAAACTAATGAGAATATTACTGGAGCTTCTATAAATTTTCCGGAAAGTGGTACATTTTCCTATATGGTAAATCCCTTTCTCTTTCTCTTTGGATCTTCCCTTTCTCATCCCTCTCTCTTTGGATCTTGTAGCTTACTATAGCTTTTCTGAAGTGTCTTGAGACTGAGCAGCCCAAATGTGTGGAATATGTACGATTCTTGATTAGTATAATGTATGCAGAACAACCAAAAACGTAAATATTCCTGAATATTTGTAAACTTTTGTTCAAGGTCTAAATTTTCAAATCCTAAGTCCCTTTATGTACCGTTAGGCTAGTCAATGCGCTTCTCATGCAATTTTCATCGATACGAAAGGAGATTATTTTCTTTATTTGCTTTTCGGTTTTGGTCACCTAACAGTGAAACAACAAACGAGTACATAAAATATTGGAGAGAAAGCATCAACCGTGCTTACAAGGTATGGTGTTGTTGACGTCCCCATGCCAGAGAAGAGGACGTCAACAACCCCAACACTGATCAAGGTAGCGGATCACTGTTGGTGGTCAACAGTTATCCGCCATCCTGACATACTTTCTCTGGAGTTTACTTGTCGGTTAGTAGCTTTTTATCATGTTTACGCTCTAATATTTTCTGTAGGCCTACTTCTTTTATGTAACCAGTGGAAGACAGTGATTTTCTGCTGGATCCCGAGCCATGACAGGATAGCTGAGAATGAGCACGCTTATGATGCAGCGAAAGGGGCCCTTTCTCGACAGGATTCTGTACCTTGTTCCCTCAGACACCCTTCCAGCTCTACGTCTGAGATTGCTCGCTGCTTGGCAAGCCGTGTGGCACAAACAAGGAGGCAATAATTTGCGGGCTATTAAAGGCACTCTCCAGGAATTGCACTCGGCTTGTCGCCACGGTCGCCAGAAAGAGGTCGTGCTACCTCGTTAGCATATTGGTCACACCAACCGTACTCATTGCTTTTGAGGGGGGTTATCCCTCCTGAATGTCATTAGTGTCGCCGGCCACTCACAGTCCATCACGGTCTTTTTCACCATCTTGATGGGTTTAGTCACTGTTTCCACTTTCCGCGAGACATTTCCTATCAATTGGGTGATGATTCTGTCCTCCTGTCCGGGTTTTTTTTTCAATTTTTGAAGAAGGTACAAAATAATACGATAAGGTCTAGATTTGGGGTTTGGTTAACATCTCTGTAATGGATGGTGTAGTAACAACCCGGGCCATTGCACACTGAAAGAGGTTGGCGCTACTGACCTAGCTGTTGACACGCCATTAAACCTCAATTCCCCCTACTTCTTTGTTGTACCTGTGTTTGGCACCCAAGACAAAAAGAACGTGTTAGTAAGGCCCAAAATTAAAGCTTGTTGATTTCATTCAGTTGTGGGTCATACTGACAAATCGAGAGCATCCATTAAAAAATGCTCGAGCTTTCTTTTTTCATTAATTTTAAGGATTTTTCTTTTTAATGCAAGCTTACATCCTGCTCTCTGCGCTTTAGCTTTTTGTTTGCATAAGTATCGCTGTATTTTATTAATGCAGATACGAACCTTATGAGTAGTCATTTTTATGTTGCTTTGCAGCATTGCTACAACGTCAAGTGCAACTATGGAGACGAACGGCGCATGGCGAAGGAAACTGTTCTTGCAACTGCTCAACGGGGATAGCTAGAATTACATAAAAAAAAAAGAAAAGGTTAGCTTACTCTACGTATAGTACTCGCTCATTTGCTTCTGGTAATAGTCATCGCTATACTTCAACAACAACGGTCCGTGATAAGGGATTTATCAAATATTTTTACGTACAAGGAGGCAGCGCAACAACCCGAGGCCGACGATCGAGTATGTTTGCTGCCTCCGAGGACGTGAAAACTATCCGGTAAATCCCTTCTCCTGACCCATTCTTACAAAAGTATAGCTATAAGTCTTCTATTATCATACTTTAGGTTGTTCTGACTTAAGTTTTGACGTCCCCTTCTCTGGTATGATAGCCTTTGTATTTCGTTGGCTTTGGTGCTTCAAAGAAGCAATTTGTTGTTGTGGTGAATGATACTCTCGTTTCACATTTTTACTTCATTTCGTTTAGTCCCGTTGGAAGTTTCTGTATTTTGTTGCTCGTTGTCTCGTCTTGTGTTCTAGGGCCATCATCCTTTCCTTTTTCCACCTTACGACACGAAGTTGTGCTCAATTCAACCATGTTTTTTTCGATCAACGTCCTTGCCTAAATGACGCTGGTCAAAACACTGTGGTTGTACCGAAACTTAGCAAAAATGAAAAATGGCAACAAAAGTAATAATTAAGGTCCAAGATCTAACAATCCAAAACCTTACCACTTCGTCTAGCATGCTAATACAGGCAGAGTAATCTGCAGGCAGTTTTTGGCCGCATTTTATACAAATAACAACACATGCAGCACTACGCATTGAATGAAGTAACAAAGGCACCTTATATTTTGAGGTTTCAATAGTCGTCTCCATTTTCAAAGGTAAAACTGTTGAAAAGGACAGGACCATGGACAGTAGCCTATCCGGTGCGACTCACAACAATATTAGGAGGTCAGACAATAGGGCCGCCACGACTGACCCATTTGTTCGAGGTATGTAATTGGCCAAACAAATCGCATTGGTGAATCTTTGATTGGTTAGTCGCTACAACTATAATTGGCGGCTCGTGGCGGTTATTAAAATGATCATTTAAATTTTACGAAGGTTTGTGTCGTTATCTCTAAGTGTATTTTTAAATAGTATTTAAAGTTATGACTCACTCAGCCACGGTTAACTATTTTTCTGCGTCTAGAATAAACAGTGGCACGTTCGTGTAACCAGAAAGTGTTCCTAAGAGAAGAAACGTTGGCATTCTTTCAACTTTAAACTATTACCCTCAGTTGACAGAAGCTGCAACCGTAGAAATCAATCGAATCAGTGGCGCTTTTGGCGGCCATATTGTCCAACATAGTAGCGTATGCTACCAGACTTCGTCCAAGATCCGGCCGGTACTGTAAGCCCAGACAGGACACGAAACTATAGAAACTCTTCACCAGGAAGCTGCCATATTACGTTCTATAGAACGGATGCTGCGTCTTGACACTTAGAACCCAAACCAACCAGATCTTGTAATGTTGCAAACTGCTTTTCGCGTTTGTCAGTGCCCATTTGCAAAATTCAAAACGTAACAGACGAACGTGTTGCTTCAACCATCCTTTACTGCAACATGGTTCATTCTCTGTCGACAAGCAGGCGTCATATTCATCGTAAACGTGGGTTCACTTCTCGGCGAGGATCACTGGAGCGCGTAATGCAATCAAGGCAAGTCAGTCGGCGGAAACGAAAGGAACGATGGGAGGGAGTTAGGTTGCCATGTATCTCTCCGCGCGACTGAAGCCAGGCTTAAAATAGGAACAAGACCAAGGGGCGACTGAACGGACGCATGTGGCATTCGACAGAAATGGCAATTTATATTTTTATATGCTAAAGGCTAGATGCATTATAAATGCAGTTGTTTATCTAATGCATTAAAGTTGATGATGTCAGTGTTAGCCACAGTTGGAAGAATATATGTGGAAGAATTTAGACACATTGATTCATTATACGAATCATTGTGTTTCTCCCTCCTCCGCTCCGTATCAATCCTAATCATTAAAAAAAACATGATTGGAAATGTAGACTTGTTAAAAAAGAAAGAAATATTGTTAGTTTGTTAATAAGTGCATCCCTTCATCAATGGTTTGGAATGCCAGATTGGCTGCTTATTTCCGTAATCAATCATCTAGACAGAGGCTAGTGAGTCGCACCAGGTAACAATTAATAAACAAGGCAGAAAGCCAAATTGTTAGGTTTGCTTCTGTATTTAGTTACATGCATAATGCAACCAACCATGCACAATCAGCAATCAGATGTGAGGAAACTAGTAGTAGAACAGCGTGACACCGTAACGGTAGGTGTGAAATCTCCCCAAAACAAAACGTTAAGAATTCCCACCAAGTTCAAAGGTTAAATGAAAATTGCTTTTCAATTACTTCGTGTAACGGTTGAAGTCTTGGTCGGTGGGGCTAACTTGGCGAAAGGTTTGACTTTCATACCACGACTTCAAATGGCCGAAAAGCTTGGCGGAAATCCTTAACAAGTTTTGTTTTCGAGAGATATCATATGTTTTGGTCCAACTTGATAAAATACATTTTTTGTTCTTAGGTAAAGCCGAAAATCCAGTTTAACGATTTCATTGTTTTGTGGGTTTTTTCCCCCTTTGGCTTTACTTCTGTTTTGAGGGCAGAAGTAGGGTTATACAAATTGACTTAAACACTTCATGAACATCCCGGTTTGGAGAATCCCGTTTCGGCAAATATTTTTTTTCTCAAAAATACGTGACTCGGTCGAGCCACCGCACTCGCTGCGGCTAAACATATAACATCAGACACCACAACTAAGCACAAATTCCTTCTAATCAGGAATGCATCTTTAACGTCTCCACTGTTATATTTTAAAAGAATATTTTGATTTAGCGAAACGGGATTTGGCGAAACGAGAATTCCCCTTTTGCCGAATTTTAATCTGGGCTTAATTTTTGTCGAAACGGGAAACGGCCATACACCACCTCAAACCACACAAGAATACTCATTCCGTAATGCTGTTTTGACTTTGGTTCAGTTTAACCTTACCTTAAGGCTTAAACATCAAATAATATCTTTTTTTGTTTTCTAAAAGGTGTGTCTTACTTCTTCTTTGTCGAGAAATCCACTGAACTCGCCTTAGTAGCGGGAAAAAGCAACAAAACTTACTTATTGAAAGGTTATTTACGGTCAATTCTTCCAAATGGTATGGGTAGAGAGCAAATAATAAAACTACTTTTGTAGTCGGGAGGGGAGGGGTCAGTAATGTACAGTTACTAACTTTGATCTATAGGACTATAGCTAGACCAAAATAATAAAAATAAAAAAGAAAACTGGATCTAAAGCTTAATGAACACCATCAGCATCGTCTAAATATTTATTGCCAGTATTTACCATTGCTGGCATATTACTCTTTATTTGGTTGTTTTTCTTGAATTTTTCATAATTACTAAGGAATGGTGTTTCGCTGTGAGTCAAGGGGCACATGTGAAGGCAAAGGCAAGAATTTATAGGGGTTGGGAGTATATAGGTTGGGAAGCAAAAATGCAGTGTAGATTTTTTTTGTCCGCTTCCAACCAATTCACCGCAAAGCCATTGGCTTGTATACGTGATGTATACAGTAATCAAATAAACACACAATATACCACAAACCCCGCTTACACACAAAGTACAGAAAACTGTTAACTAACCACAGTAAGCAAATGTCAAGAGAGATTAAAACAAACTAACAAAACATAAAAGTTCGGTAAATATATAAAAGCTAGGTGTTACTTGAAATACACCAGTCTTCAAAGCGAATTTCCCCTCCCTTTGATTTTATTACTTTTTGTCTTACATTTACGTGCAACTCTGGCAACCACCGGCTAAACTTCTGCATGGCCTATAAATATCTGCCGTTGCGGAGTCGGAGGATTCCAGCCGACCTGACTAGGCTGCAATTTACACGAATTGAGTAATCTTTATTCGACTGCGTATTTTTCACGCAGTACACATTTACAGGGTGAAAACGTTATGAAACGGCATCTGATAACGTGATCAAATACTCCTCCCTCCCCCGCGCTACAAACGAAAAAATTTAAACGACAGCCGTGGAGGCTTCCAGCAGTGGAAGTGACGTCAACTGTGCATGGGCAATTACTTGGCTGACATGAGACCTGCGATTGAGTTGCCCGCCCATCACACGTGGCCTGATTTAGGTTAGGGGTTTGAATAATATCTCTGTAATGTGTGGTGCAGTGGCAACCCGGACCACTGCACTGTGACTGAGGTTGGCGCTAATGACCAAGCTGTCGACGCGCCATTGAGCCTCATCCCCCCCCCATCCAAATGACTCACCAATACGTGTGTAATACAGATCGTTCCCTGGGTTCATATCAACTTGGTATAATAGACAACGGTATAGATGCGA
Organism: Lithobius niger; assembly: GCA_023313725.1. Classification (NCBI taxonomy): domain Eukaryota; kingdom Metazoa; phylum Arthropoda; class Chilopoda; order Lithobiomorpha; family Lithobiidae; genus Lithobius; species Lithobius niger. The sequence continues at coordinate 17,931 of JAHWFP010186255.1, read as the reverse complement.
TTAACGCTGTGTCCTGTCATGAGCTGATTGTTGCGAAAACTGACGCCTGCCTTGTTTTCTTCCTTTTGCTTATCGCTTGTTTTAACATTCCTTGTCGGACGTAGGATGCTTCTGTCATGGTTTTTCGATCAGCGTCTCTTGGGTAAAAAAAAAAACAAAAGACGCTGATCGAAAAACCATGCTTCTGTTGACAGACACGACGTGAAATACTAGGTTAATCTCTAAGTAGGTATGCCACTACGATGCCTGATTCTACTCTGGTGCGTAATCAATAAGTCGATTATTCACTGCCTTGCCCTAGACACGCAAGGCTAAACAAGGGGTTAAGCTTGGCGTGGCTTAGGATTAAGCCCGAAAAGCCTTCAACCCTAGGCCATGCCAAGATTTCATACCTTAAAGGCCGGTTACCTCCAAATTAGCATTGCAGCAACTAGGCCTATCGAGTTCTCTCTCGCAGGAAACAAAGAAATGCACAAAGCAAAACATTTAAACGCTACAAACAAGCCACGTGACTCCTTAATTATTGAGTAAAAATTTGGTACGCCCTCGCGCACCTGGAAACAAGCTGTAAAGATTAACGATATTAGTGTCACAAGATGGCGCCAGGGGAATATCTTTAATTTGTGCATTCCTTTGCTTCCTGCGAGAGAGAACGCGATAGGCCTAGATGCTACAATGCTAATTTGGTGGCAACCAGCCTTTAACTTAAGATAAGCTAAACTAATGAAAGGACACGACGATCAGATACCGGGAAGGATAAGGAGAGTTACCTCGCCAGCTCCTCACTGCTTACCATTTGATTTCATTAGGGAGTACAGCCTCTTAAATAGTCAAATCCGCAAAGGATTGTGGGTGCACGTTCCTATAAATAATAACAACTGCAGCTTGGAAAATAGAAAGTTGTAGGCTAAGGAACCGGAAGTTTCTTACAATATACACTATACTATTGATCACTTAACTAAAGGCAGGTTATCACCAACAGACATCTTTATAATCTACCGTAGCGCCATCTAGCGGCATCGATATCGTTAATCATTATAGCTTGCTTCTAGATGCACGAGGATGTAACAAATTTTAACTGGATAATTAAGGAGGCATGCAGCTTATTTGTTTCTTTAAAAGAAATGGCGTTGTACATTCCTTTGCTTGATAAAAGTAAGTGCAAGATAGTAATAAGATAACGCTAGATGGTGCTAGGGGGGGGGGGATTGAGGCTTAATGGCGCGTCGACAACTTGGTCATTAGCGCCAACCTCAGTCACAGTGCAGTGGTCCGGGTTGCCACTGCACCACACATTACAGAGATGTTATTCAAACCCCTAATCTAAATCTTGTCATACATCTGTACCTCCTGCAAAAATTGAAAAACACCAGACAGGAGGACAGACTTATCGCCCAATTGACGCGCAATGTCATGCGGAAGATGGAACCGACGACGAACACCCTCAAGATGGCGACAATCAACAAGTAAGTGCCGGACCGTAAGTGGCCGTCGACACCAAGAACATTCAGGAGGGTCAACCCCCCGCAAAAGGAAACAGTGAGTAAGCCGGGTGTGACCAATCCGCAAACGGGCCAACACAACCTCCTCACGGCGACTGCGGCGACACGCCGAGTGCCACTCCTCGACAGTGCCTTTAATGGTCCGTAACTTATTACCGTCTTGTCTGTCCCACAAGGTTTGCCAAAAAGCGTGTAACCTCAGACGCAGAGTTGGAAAGGCATCTGAGGGAACAAGGCTGAGATCCCTACCGAGAGGGCCAGAAAGGGCCCCTTTCGCAGCAGAATCAGCTTGTTCATTCCCTGCTATCCCAACATGGCCCGGGATCCAGCAGAAAAGCACGGTTCATAATTAGGAGGCTACAAAGTTTGCAAAACAAAATTGTTAAAGTTTTGTTTGGAAACAATGTTTTGTCTACGGCAGACATTTTTAAGCAAAATGAAATATTAAAAATAATTCAGTTAAGAGATCATATAATAATAAAAAATAATTATTGCATTAATAAATACAAAAATTGCAATCTTGAAAAACAAAGTAGGCTAAGACAAAATTCTGTAAGATTTGAAATGCCTAGATGGGAAAATAAATATGGTCAAAGAAATAAAAAATATTATATCCCTACGATTTTTAACAAACTAACAAATGAGGTGCTAAATATGGATAATAAAGGGAAACTTAAAATCGGAATTAAAAAATATGTTCGTTAATGAACCATAATAAAAAAAAATAATAAATTAACATAAGAAATAAGAAGGAAACTAGACACATATCAAATGTAACATGATTACAAATGAAGTATGTAAATAACTATGTATGTAGATGTTAAGCTATTTATTTGTTATTTATTTGTAAATTTTTGTGTTTTTTTGTATTGCATGCTCATACAAGCTCTTGAGCTTCGAGTATTGTTCTAGTGCAATAAAATTATTATTATTATTATTATTATTATTATTATTATATCTTAAAAAATTATTATATAAATACACATAAAAATTATGATAAAAATAAAGGAATACGACTAAGGAAAACAACCAGGGATTTAAAATACCTGAGTGGAGAAATGCATACGGAACGAGGAACAAACAATACTATATACCTAAGATTTTCAATAAACTAAACCCAACAATGCTGAACTACCAAAATAAAGGAGATTTAAAAATAGAATTAAAAACAGAACTAGCAAAACAATATCAATATTGAAAAAAATAGAACTTTTAGTACCTAAGCAATGATTATGACTATGTAACATTGTAAATATTTGTGTATTCATGTTAAAAATATCTGTAATATGTAAAAATATATGCATCATTTCTTTGACCCGTTTCTTTTTTTTTTTTGTACTAATGTGTTAATTTATTAATGTGTTAAATTATTAATTTTCATGTATGTTATTGTAGCACATACAAGTTTCATTGAAACTTCGAGCAATGTGATGCAATAAATTATTATTATTATTATTATTATAACAACATGACAAGAAACAAAAACGACGAAGACAATTTTTTCTTTGTTTTATTTTTAAATTACTGCTTTTTACTTCCTGTGTTTTTAGAAGAGACGATTCAATACCGATGTAAAATGCTTGACTGTTCCCAGGGAGAGAGGGAGAGTTTTAGAGCAGATAGCTCCTTTGGAAGCCACGGAGCGGGTTAATCACCAAGAGTCACCACGACCGCAGATTAAAAACGGTTACCTTATAAATTTGGCAACAAAAAAAAATCAATAATAATAATAATCACTAAGTCCTATTTACTCATTTTATTTTCTCGTTACCACACAGTTGCCTATTTCAGCAGTTTTTTAAGGAATATTCTTCTCAGGATTTTCTCGTTCAAGAATTTATTTGGTTATATACAAAATATGATTTTGGCTCGTTTTGTTAGGATTAATCCCTGCACCCCCTCCGCACCTCCATCAGCATTAAACACTAGAATGCGTTTAGTGAGCTGATCAGTAGAACTTGCTTTAAAATGGCTAACGAATCCTGGTGCCTGTAACACCCCGTATAAACAATAGCTCCACCTCAGCCTCCCCCTCCCCGCCCAAACATTTTTTAAATCTCCAACGAAAGCCGCGAACACGATTGGCGTGATGCATCACGTAAGTAGAGGATCTAAACAGGTCACATGACCCTCTCGGTTGCCACGGAAACCTAACCAACCAGCGTTGAAACATTTCCAAGCGGCTGCGAAACGCCAACTTCCTTGACAGACAGGGATTTCGTATTTTCGTTCAGAATGAACCTGTTGCGGTTGAAAAGAGAAGAATGGTTGTGAAACAGTCCGTGTTCACAAAAGGTTTTCCATAATTAAAATACAAAATACAAGTACTGCTAAAGCTAAAGCTGTGGACTCAGCGCTTTGTGATTGGCGCTTCATTAATATTAGAATGTATCTTTATTTTGTAACTACTAGCCTGATTTATTCGGGGGACGGGGTTTAAAAAGGAATATATTTTTTTAGACGCACGGCGCGGAGCTTATCAACGTACTGATGACAGACTCACGACGTGTTGATGTCGGTCTGTTTGTCTATATCTTCCGTACGCACGAATGCTCTTGAACTCATTGTTCGATTCTTTAAAGTTTTCCCTCACATACTAGGCCCTAATTGTGGGTTTATGCTTGTGAATCAATAAATTATGGAAAAGGGTTTCGTAGATTCTGACTGTCGATCATGAAAATTAATCAGATATCATGAATAAGACATCATTAATGAAAAACTAGCGGAGTCGCTCGCTTCGCTTGCTCATTTCACGTCGTCTCGCTACGCTCCAGGAGCTTTCATGCTGCAACTTTTGTGTTGCTGACAGACATTCCACGTCTAAAACGATCAAGCTAATGTTCAGAGTGCAGTACGTGTTTTTCGTAAGGCTTCACTGCATAAACAAATGATAACCATAAATCATTTCAACAGTCTGACCATCCGAGAGCTATGTGCGCGTCGATCCATGCTTCCAGTTTTTTCTTTGATTCCAAGAGCATTACAAAATCATGTGCTGATTATTTCGACGCAAACTAATTGTAATTATTGCTCACAGTTCGTCCATCACATTCCTAAGTGCGCCTGCATTTCATCTATATCATTCAAAACGTACGATTTGTTAGTTTGCACATTTGTACGTCTTTTCCTCCAGAAGTAATCCCCTACGAAGGTGAGAGATGAAAGAATGAGAGAGAGCAAAGCGAAACACACTTTGAAAAGGTTTACTTTACGTGGAAATCCCTCGCTCTGCTCGCTCAATCCACGCACCACCGTGCTTCAGAAAAACGAATGTTTGGCACCCTTTTAAAACCAGGTTTCCATGCATCAAGTCAGTTAATACAAAACCAATTTTAATATCTACATGTGTTCCGTTGCAAAATACGTCGTCCGTTTAGGTTATTTTTGGCGTGCATCCTTCTATTCTCCAGATCATATTAGTGTGTAACTATTAGCTTCAAGACGATCCATGATTCATGTAAATTCTATGTACTGATAATTGTACTGATTATTTCGACGCAAACTAATTGCAAATGTTGTTCACAGTTCGTTCGTCACATTCCTCAGTACATCTACATTTCACCTATATTATTCCAAACATACGATTTGTTTGTTTGCACGTTTGTATGTCTTCTCCTCAAGAAGTAATCTCCTACGAAGGCGAGAGATGAAAGATTGATAGAGCAAAACGAAACACATATCGAAAAAGTTTAGATGTACATCGCTCGATTTGCTCGCTTAATTCACGCGCCTCCGTGCCTCAGAATCATGAAAGTTTGACACCCTTTTAAAACCAGTTCTACCGGTCTGATTTTTCAATGCATCGAGTCAGTTAGCCTAATACAAAACCAATTTTAAGATCTATATGTGGTGTGTTGCAAAATACGTCATCCTTTCAGCCTATTTTTTCCATGCATCCTTCTCCAGATCACTTCGCTTCGCTCGAGGAGGTTTGCATGAATAAATTATGATACAGTCACCCGAACTCCCGCAAGTACCTGCTAAAGTCAGTGATCGGTTTGTTTTGGTTGGTTGAGTGTTGGGCTGGAGCTGATTTTGTTGTTATGGCATCCGAGAAGGAGATCCATAAACGGCTCGTGTTTTTTTATTTTTTTATTTTTTTTTAGTTTGGTTGGATGTTTGGGTGAATGACATTGAAAGCTCTCAGAATTTTTGGGATGGTATCGAATTTAATGATGATGTAAACGTTAACGAATTCCTTTCGTGTTATTCTCACGAAAGGAAAGTTTGGTTGCTTCATTGTGTTTTGGAGCATGAAGTTGACGAGAACTTCGAGATTTTATCCCACGGGATCACCTTCTATATTGGGTTTAGGCCCGGGGTACAGGAGGCGATTATGATTCTTAATGGGGATACACCGTCATTATGGTAGCCAATCAGAATACAGGAAATTAAAGCCGACTTGGCACGTGGAAACATTCAGCGTCAAAACCAACAACTATGTGACGGCAAGGTTAGTTGAGGTGAAAACTGCTGCATGCATTTCAGAACCACTGTCGCGAGCAATTGAGTATTTCCTGCTGGATGTGTATCTAGAACGGCGTATGTTACGCCTGGTCAACTATAGTTTTTTGAAAAAAGTCTCTCTTCTGGTAAGAGGGGGGGGGGGATGGATTGACGCTTAATCGCCATACCTATATATTTGTATATAGAGGTCTACAAGAATTCACTGAAGCATCTATTTTCTATACAGGGTGATCAGTTAAGTTGTGATCCAGCTTGATAGCTAAAGGACTACTGAACAATATGTCATGTGAAGAGGGTGATGTGATGTGGCCAAGAGGGGCCATTGATTGGACAAGAAATGGATGACCTTGACAAATGTTAGCAAGGTCATTCAACTGCTAACTTCTTAAATATGCATCACACACCATGAGTATATTAGGGATATGTAGGGAACAAAGATACATTACCAACGCAAAAAAAAAACAGAACAAATATCGGACGAGATTTGCAGGACCTATGACGTACGTAAAATTGCTACTTTCGACCCCTTGAATGGCATTCCATTCAAACACTGTCGTGTAAGGAAGCTTCGCCTACATACCATCCCATGACTCCATTCAAATTTGGGAAGTGGATTTGTGAAGAAATAAAAAGACCATATGAACTAGAGCCGAATCACTTAAATTAAACCAAAGTAAGTAACCAAAGTTTGGTGTGGGATCACAAACTACGTGTTTTAGCAGCATCCTAGGCCTATGGCAGTATACTAGACAACACAGTGGCTGCGTGCTCCTGGAGCAACCCTAACACCTTAGCACTATTTAAGGGACATACAAGTGAAACAAGGGCTAAGTCTACCACAAGTGATAATGGCTCTAACATAGTGGAAAGATACTGTGACACAGTAGAAAGAGTATTTTGCACAGTGGAAAGGTGAAGTATGACACAACCAATAGTGACAACACCGAAGCAAACAAAAACTAATTCTTTGATGTTCAAGGTAAGGTAGGAATAACACGTTGCAAAATTATACTTCAGCCAGGCTCGAGTGGTATTTTCAATAGGAGATAACACATTGCAATAAAAACAAGAATGAGGGACTAAGATGAAAAGATTATCTGATGATACCATATGGGATGGTTAATTAACGAAAGTAGTGACGCGCTGCGTTTCCAGAGAAACCATATCGCCAGAAGGCAAGAGGTAGAATTTTTCAAGAAAATGCCACTGTACCATCTTTTACATGCCACAATCGACATGGGAACGAGGCATCACAGGGCCCTGCTCTTCGAGGAAGTGGCAGGGGTGGCTGTGGCTAGGTTCGAATCAGAATCCTCTGGCACATGTGGTAGTTGTGCTGACTATCAGGCCACTCTGCCCAACTCATTGTTGTTACCACTGTAATTTTTGGACCGTCCTCAATTAACGATAACAAATCTAGACACACGCCAGTGTGTCGCCGCCAAGTAGATGATTTATTATTGTTGGAGCTTAATTGTTAGAACGTAATTGTTAGAGTGCAATTGTTGTCAGATAGCGGCTCACTAGCAGACTGTGTCTGTTAACTGTAACGAACGAGCTTATACATGATTTCAACATACAGGTGTAAATTCCACATGCGGTAGAAATCTTTGGAAATCGTTGGAATCAGGTGTCTTGGGTACAGTAACGAAGAATACCACAACATTAAAGTTTCGGAAGGTGTCATTTGTGGAGAAAACGTGTCCTCAATAACGTTGATTTGTGTTACTGGCTAGCAACTGCTACTACTAGCTAAGGTCAGATCTCCCATGTTAATTCTCATAGGTTATAAAAACACGCCTAGAGCTCGTTAGGAAAAGTTTTGGCACACAGATAAAGAGTAGTACGGGGAGTGCCTTTTTGTAATATAGGGGTTGCAGCTAGAAGCACATGGCCCTGAAGTGGCGCGTAAATGCAAAACTATTGTTGTAACCATTGTTTGTACTGCTATCCAACAGTCTATCATAACACGCTTAAGTGTTATACGCGCACCGATATGTACCGCAACAATTCACTCGAGTTTTAACAAAATAACTATTCTTGCAATGATTTAACTGTTTGCTTCGGGCCAGTGCCTTAATAAACCCAATCAATCAATCAACGACATCGTAAATAAAATAACCTTGCTTAAAATACCTCCAGATAAAAAAGGCAGTGGTAACGGTTAGACAGTGGGATTCTTTGTATTCACAGGCCTATGAAAGTTGCGATATCAACCCAAACCAAAACTGGTATAGGCGGAGTCGCCAAGTTTTCAAAAAGAGTCGTCCTTTGAAAGTAGTGATATAATTTAACCAGAGAAAGACCGCTAAGGTTAATCCTATTAGCCAAGTTAATCGCACCGAATAATAATTTAGACGTTAAATGCAATTTTGAAGATTGCTACCGCTAGCAGCAATCTTCTAGTTTTCATTTGGCTTTCGAACTATTAGTATGTGCGATTAACATGGCTAATAAGATTAACCTTGGCGGCATTTCCCTGGTTAAATGATATCACTACTTTCAAAGGCCGACCCTTTTTGGAAACTTGGCGGCTTCTCTTATACCAGTTTTGGTTTTGGGTAGATAAAAATTTACAAGAAAACAAAAGACTTCCGTAGGAAGTGAAAAGCAGCATTAAGGCTGCACATGTGTCAAACGTAAAAAGGTAGTTTTTAAAGGATTTGTTTCCATGTCAGAACCTATGGAGGCACCAATCAAATTTTTATTTTCAGTCTACTAATTACGATTACGATACTAAGGGTGGCCGCGCACCAAATATATCGCGACGAAACGTTGCGAGATAAAACGTCGCATCTGGTGGAGAGACCCCATCAGACGTAACTAAAAGGAGCTTTGTTTTGCTGTTGTGAGACGCCTAAATACGCCTGCAGTGTTTCATCCGGTGTGTGGCGCTCAGCTCATTGCTATGGTTTTGGAAACGTTTGCAGCACGTTGACACAGGTTACGACAAAATGTTTTCTTGTGAGACTGAATGTCTAATTTGGTGTGCGGCCACCCTTACGTGCTCACGTTCACTGATTCTGCATGAGTTTGTTACTCTTCGGCCCTACGGGACAGTACTTACTCCGAAATTAACGACTTTATCAAAACGTTTTTTTTTTTTTCAAAACTATTTTGCCCCATTTGACAGATAATTTCCTTCTTGTTTCTGAAAATAAAATAATGTCTGCTTTCATGAGTTCATAAAACACGTCAAATCAAACACTCGGGTTGGGAAAAAAAATGTCGGTAGTTTCCGTACGCCTGTACTACCTCTTTTTTTTTTTAATGATTACAAAGGTCTAAACAGAAAAATGCCAAGAAAATTCCAAATCGGTAAAAGCCAGACAAACTTCCACCAACGCAGCTTTTTATTTTTCTTTAGGTGGGAGGACGGATCCGTCTCTCCAGAGACAAAATAAGAAAATAAATCGATCGAAAGCGGTCGTAAGGAAGTGGGTTTTGAACCGTGAGTGGGTGTGATGGGTCTTGAAAATCGTTGCTCGTTTAGTGTCAGGGGAAAACACAATGTGACGTGATTTTGTCAATTTGTGTTTACTTTAGATTGTAACAAAAAAAAAATGTACAGAAAAATGACAAATAAAAAAAAAAAAGGTTGGAAAGGAAATGACGGAAACTGATACAGCCTCCCAAATACAGAAGAGAGGAAATACTTTTTTTTATCAAAACAATAAAAAAAAAAAAAGCTTTTTCGGCTCTTCGGTATCGATGAACCCTGTCGCACGTTTTGTCATTTCCTTTGCAACCCTTTTTTTTTTAAATCGTGAAATATTTTCGACAGAGGATGTGGTGCACGGCTTCTTTAGAGTGAACAAAAAAAAAACAAAAATTTTATACCAATAAAGAGCCAACTAAACTACGTCAAAAGCAATTTCCGTATTTTCTTTTTTTTTCTCTTTTTGTCTGAAGAAGATCTACACCACATATTGCGTTGAAAATTTATTCGTTTTTAACGCATATGCGAGACCAACAGAATATAGAGAGTGACGTAAAATGACGGTGGACAGTGCAGGGCTTTTAAGGATATTTTACTGGGGAAAGGGGGGGGGGGGGGGCCCAGGTGGGCCAAAGGGCCTACTTTGAAAACCCAAGGGGGCCCATCACAATAAATACATGTCGTATAACTAGCCATTAAATTTGCAAAAACAAAATTACCGTTCTAAAGTAGTGAGTTTACTTACGATAGAAAAATGATTGATCATAAACAGTTGATAAGCATGCATTTGAATCACTTCTGAAGAATTACTTAACAAAATTCCGATTTTGGTAGAGCTCTTTGTCTGGAGGGGTGCCTCATTTTCTATTTAAGAAATTGTGCAACAGCTGGTCTTGGATCATAGTTTGAGGTCCCCTTTCCATTCACAGAAATCACAAGCCTGTCATTTACCGTGTTGTTTCTCATCGAATACCGATGTATAGATTTAATGTTGTACTTTGTGGGGCACTACCAGGAAAGCTCCAGAAGGCCACTTCAGAATATCTGTGGTCTGGCTATACATTTTCCGTAAACGCACACCATATTTGCACCCACATCTGTAGTCTGCAGTCTTGGGATGTCCTGTATTCAGCGATTGGCATAAGCCATTTCTGGACTTGGAATTAATTGACTCAATTCCACTTTTGTGGATTTGGTGGAATTGATTCTACGTTGGACAATTCCAGTAAAAAAATTTGTGAATTTGACTATTTCAATCTTCAATTTCACTGGATTTGATTTGGACTTGATTTGGTGATTTGCCAAAATTATAAACTGACTTGGTAGGAATTGACTTGACGACCATCAATTCAGTCCATGCTGGACTCAGGTTGACTTGACTTGCCAAGTCATCCGTTGGATGGGCTATTGCCTAGATTTAATTTGATTTTTATTTGACTTAAAATTACTTGTTTTGACCTGATTTGATTCAACCTCAAATCCAGGCCAGCTCCACAAATTCCAAATCACTTTTCCCAATTTCAGCCCAAAAATTCGCCAAAATCGTCTAAATTTTCCGCAGTACATTAAATTTTGTCAAAATAAACCTGTAATTGTGGTGGACTTCTGTTGAATTGAATGGAATTGGTCAACATATTTCCTGAAATTGACTGGAACTAAGACTAGATCAACAGCAAGTGAGTGAATTGGAATTGATTTGCCTGAATGATGTAAAGGCATTTGGCCAAAAATCCATATTGGTTAGGATACCCGGCACCAAAGATCAAAAACTCGGGGAAACAAATTTTTTCTCTTAGCGCCGTAGGCCTAAGTGCTTAAGCCTTTTACTTCAAATCATGTAACTCCCAGGAAAATGGACAGAAACGATCGCAGTCTTCACCTCTTAATAGCCACAGACTTTATCTTTATTCCTGTGAAGACAGAACTCCAAATTTCATCCTCTACAAATAACTGCAGCTATTTGAAAAACGCTCCAAACTAAGCGCACCGCACGCAATCGCCGATCGCCATTTTCCACAACAACAAACTTGTAAATTCGTAATTTATATTTTTTTCTCAGGCATAAAGCCGACCAGTTTAGTGTTTGTTAAAGAAACCACATATATGTACTCACACTCTGCGTTTTTATTTTGAACTCCAATACTAGTCTTGGTTTGTTATGAAAACGTCGATTGCACTTTTTATTATTATTTGCAGATGCAATAATGTTGTAAACCTAAAATGCGTTTTAGCATCTACAAACTAGCTGGTTTATTTTAATCCTTTACCTAGTGCTTATAAAAGCAATTTAGTAACGTAACTTCTTCCCACAAACTCTACCTTGTCCAAAACGGCATTTTTTTTTACTATTTTATTTTACCGGACATTTTCTCCAAAAAGTGTTTATCTTGTATTTATTTCAGAGCTCCGACCATAGCAACCTCAACCAGTTGTAATTAAAGCCTTTACTATCCACTATTGCACTAGAGCAGAAACCATCCTTCTATTAAACTTGAATATTGATTTTAATAGCAAACTCCGTCCTCCCCCCCCCCCCCCTTCAATAGTGTGATGCCTAACATCGCAGTCTTCGAGTAAAACTCGTTCAAGTTTGTATTTCCGACGTGCTCATGGCAAAGCTTATGAGTACAGCTTTAATTCAAGCCTATCCTTTTTCAAATCCGTTAAAAACTCAGTCAATTTCAATTACCAGTTCAAAGTGAATCCAAGTTCAAATACAAATGGCCGTTTCCATCACGATCCATCAATCCGTTCCTAAACCCCAAAAGCTCAACGGCTCCAGCGGTCCAAAATCTGGCCACTCAGAGCCCAGAAGCTCCGGCCAATCAATGCGAACCTCCTTTTCTTTCCCTTATGAAGGCCCATCCAGATCCTTACAGTTCTCTATAAAGCCCTCACGTGGTGTAGCTTGGCTCAGGAGGTTGAACAAATCTCCCTCCTCCAAGGCAGCCTGCCTCTCTTGCCGCCAAAACGCGTAGTCGTCGCAGACGTCCGCCCCCTCCCTCACCCATATATACCCCCGGCCCTGCCGTCCCACCTTGAGCACTGCTCAAAGATCTCAGAGGCTAGAGGTTGCTACGACGGTCGGAGTGGAGATGTGCCCCTGGGTCCGCAGGTTGCCATGCCGGGCAAGGTAGCAGTTCGTTGGTAACTAAGTTAATTTTTTTGAAAGTATTCTTTTGGACTTCGACTCTAAATTTATAGTTCTTAAACTTAACCTCTAACGTGAGAATGATTGTGGATCAGTTAACCGCCATCGGCATTTCTGGCCTAGAACTACCACAACTTAAGGGTTTAAGGTCCCCTTCCTAAAAACCCGCTTTTTTTTTCTTATTTATGTTGAACAAAGGTTCTTCTAAATAATCAAATGGTTTAAATCGTAGAGCTTAGACGTCTTTTGGGTTGTGTACCAGGTTTACCATTAGTTAGTTTGATCTTTAGCACTTGGCTTTAGAAATATAACTTGTGACTCTTTTACTAGTGCAAACGTTGCATTCTGTAACTTAGAGAGTCCGGTGACTCAAACAACTTTTCTTATCAAAATTTTGTAGTGTATGAACTTTTAATTTGTTCACTTCGTGCCGATTTTCATGTAAAATCTTCGTGTGCTTTATTTAAAGCTTTTTGAAATAAGCTAACTTAGTTCCAATGTAGTGTAAGAAGTTAAACATGTTTTAATAAAAAAACTTTCGTTGTTTTAAACAACCAGTTGACTTCGTTGAGATTTAATTACATGAGTAAATAATCAAAATCCATTAACTCCCAGCCAGCAATTAAACACCCATCGTGGTGGCAGCAAATTAGTTAGTAGTTAGTTGTAGTATTTGAAAAACAGTTAGGACATGGACGCTCCCCCCCTAACCGAGCAGTAGCCACTGCAGTGCTGTAAACTTCGCTAAAAGTCACGCAGTCACGTAAATATTAACAACGTCATCGCCAGTACACCAGATTGTCGGTGGTCACCTGAAAAAGAACCTAAAGAGACAGGTAGCGCCGCTACAATGAAAAACGAAAGTAATTGACTGAAAATGATTTGAAATTGTAAATACAGGATGTGGCATTGAATTGAATCGAATTGAAACATGGCAGTGACTTGGTAGGAATTGAATCTGAGTTACAATTGAAATTGGAACTTGTCTGGAATGGAATTGCTGTCAGCGGTATTTAGGTATTTAACTTGACTTATTGCTCACATGTCATGTAGCAATTGACTCAAAGCCATTGAAATGGAATTGTGCCCGTCACTGCTTGTATAATTCAAGTGCTGCATAACACACACCCACAATTTTTTTGTTTAGAAGGTCGCTCTTCAGGTAGCACTAGCAGCTTCAGTGCTGCATCAGTCGATTTCGCAAAGGCGTTACACGTTGAAGCATCCCCAATTTTCATCATTACAGTCACAATTCTTCAACATTCAATCGCTGAGAAATAAAATTCATTGTTACTTGTCACTACTTCAACACGTACTAGTGCATCTGACCGCATGTTTGACGTGACAGACTGGTGCCTCACACGTGATTGCCGTGCTTCTGCTACTGCTTCAACTTGATTGCTGGGCTCAACTTGCTCAAGATTTCTGGGCTTCTCCACAATAAAGAAGTGAGCTTTCTAATGGAGAGAGTACGCAAGATACATTAGGATTAGGTTGTTTGTTTGAATTAGCTTCTTCGTATTTGTCCGTTAATGGTACTGGTACTCATACCATTTCAAAGTTATTTTCTTTCACAATTTGTTGAACTTGTTGTTCGTTCCTCACTAAATCTGTAGTATCTATGCCCTCGAGTTGGCTATTTGGCGACTTGGGCCGATTTGTTGTAGGCTGCACAGGCTTAAATAGCAATCTGGTTTGTACAAGAGCATTTCCTGCTCTTGAAGTGCTTGGCCCTTCTGCAGCTTCTTTCTCTCTGCACCGTTTTTTGAGCGCTTCATTCCAAGTTCCTGGAAATCAGGAAATGCACAGTTTTAGCTTTCGTGTTAATTAACGTCTAATGTTACAAAATACAAATGTATTATTCTCCAATCTAGGTCAAAGGAAAGAAATGTTTTATTAATCTTCTAAAGTTTATTTATTTATTTAAAAAAAAAAGTAAATACGTTTTTATTGTACTGTGACTGTGTCCCTTACAATATAAACAAACGAAAGAATTTACAAAATGCAACGATGTGAATTACTGAATCTGAATGTGAAACCATCGTTTCCCTCCCGCGAACAAGTTTCGTGTGATTCAATTCCTTCAAGTTCGTGTGATTCGTGTTCTTCAAAAGTTAATTTCCTACAAACTGACCTCTTAATTCTGTGAACTGGGCTTACTTCATGATAAGGCAAGTTGCAAACTGAATTGTAAACTTGGTCTATAAATTTAAGCTTTAGAAACTTGTGTCTTGAGATTTTAACCTGACGCTGATTTGTCGACGAACTCGTGTGTTTTAAAATAAATTATTTTACTTTGGCGTTTCACGTTCGAATTAGTTTTGAGAGTGTCTTTTGCCTAGTTTTACGAAACCAATCGTACAACTCAACCTCCTCCCCCACCCACGAGATAAGGCGACAATCCTAGCCATTCATTCTCCAAGCGCTAATATCCTGTCAAATTATCAGTTAGTCCGTCAAGCCGCAACATACGATACTGACTACAGTTTAAAGAACAATAGCACATGATCCGTCAAACGGTTGAGTATGTACATTGAATCAGTGTTCGTTACTCATCTTTCCGGCATAACTTTATATATGCCTGGTGAGACAAAGAGTCGCCAACGTTTTTGTTGGAAATGTTGCCCGGTTCAGTGAAGGAACGAGAGCCCTGTCATGGAGCCTCCTTGCTTCCATGTGGGTGTTGTTCGCCTGCTATACGATTCTAGGCGACAATTCGACTTAAACTTAAGTTGGATAGAATAAAGTTCACATCTGAGTGGGGATATGTGAATGCGGGGCAATTTGTAATTATTAGGTCGAAAACAAACTTTGATCTGTAGGGTCGTTGGCCTGGAAGCGGAGTGCTCAACTTTAGCGAGTATTGTATCGCAACAACGACATTGCATGACATAGACGATAAATACAAGTACGGGTGAGCAAAATAAAGATTACGTAAGATCTAGACACACGCTAGTGTGTCGCTGCCAAGTAACAGTAGATTATCCCATTGTAGACATTCGATTGTTAAAAATTGATTGTTAATGATAAAAAGGCGGCTCACTAGCACACATGTGTCTGTTAACTGTAAGCAACTGAAAGCATATTTTGGCATGTTGAGGATAAATCCCAATGCGACAGAAATGTTTCAAACTGTGGAAAATGTAAGGGGAAGGGTCAGAGCTTAAGAAAAACTAAAATTTAAAGGATGAGTGTCCACCAATCATAGAGAAAAAGATGCGCCAATAACGTTGTTTTTATGTTACTGTCTAGCTAGCTAATAAAATTTTTCTTATGTTAAATCCCATAGACTTTTTGCTCATGGCTAGCGCAAAATTGCGAAGACCTACGTACCTGAATTTTTGCACACGGATGCATGGTGATCTGAGGATGGTCCTTTTGTTGGTTTGAGGATTGTAGGGCTCAGGACAAATGCGTGGGAGGGTCTTGAAATTTGCCACCGGAGAATTTAAATTTCGTTTCTTTTCCAAGTTGCAACCAAAGATTTTAAGCAACAATGGCTTGAACAATCAAGACTGGTCCTTAGATTTATTGTAAAAGCCTGGACGAACTAAAAACTGAACTGTAACGAAGGACAAAATAAAGAAACATTAATGTTGCCGTGGATTGCGTAAGAATAAAGGGATGCACGTTGGATGATGGTTACGCAACAATACGAGCATACACGTGCTAAGGTTTTTTTTTGTTAATAACCCAAAAAACAAAATGTTCGCGTTCTGATGTGTTAGTAACAGAGACCTTCGGGGGTTTCTGCATGACTAAATGTGAACGAAATCTTGAAAAATTAAGGGGAAGTTGCAGGGATAAACAAAACAACTGAAGGGGATGCGCTGATTGAGTGAGCGAAGCGAACGAAATCAGCGATTGTTAGTCAGTGTGTGCAAAAATGAGATTGAAGCATCCTAAACAGACGGTGTAACCTTATGTACGTTCACAGTCCTATGAAAGTTGTGATATCCACCCAAAATCAAAACTGGTAGAAAAACCCGCCAAGTTTCCAAAAACGGTCGGCCTTTGAAGGTAGTGATATCATTCCGCCAAGGAAAGGCCGCCAAGGTTAATCCTCTTAGCCAAGTTAATCGCACCGAATAATACTTTGGACGCCAAATGAAAACTTGAAGATTGCTACCGCTAGTAGCAATCTTCTAGTTTTCATTTAACTTTCGAACTATTAGTATGTGCGATTAACTTGGCTAATAGGATTAACCTTGGCGGCCTTTCCTTGGTGGAATGATATCACTACCTTCGAAGGCCGACCGTTTTTGGAAACTTGGCCGGTTTTTCTACAAGTTTTGGTTTTTGGTGGATTAATACATACCGCAAGTCTGACGGAAGACTTGTCATGTGGTGACAAGAGAATAATAGTTTCGGGCGGTGCAAGGTGAGCTCGGAAAATTGAATCACTCAGCTTGTATAATGGTATAGTGCCTTCCGTGTCGAAGCAGAGTTGGTATGCGTAACTTTTTTGACCTGAAGACCTGAAATATTGCAGACCCGTTACCAGATGAGACGGTATGACTCCAAATTTACCCAAAGAATTGACAGTGAAAAATTAACTACTTGCCCATCAACGTTTTATGGGAAAAAAAGTGACACTATAATACAACTTATACCACGGCTGTGACGTCACGCTAACTCAACGCCATGCTAAATTTCCGTTGGTTAAATCCCGTTAACCAACACCGGAAGTGTGCGTCATCGCAAAAAGTGTGGGTTATCAAGTTACCTCACACTTTTGCCGATAACCAACACTTTTGCCAATAACCAACACTTTTGACACTTCCGGATCACGCGACCGGGAACACACACCAACGACCAAATTACATCGTGAAAAGAAAAACGTAACGCAATAAAAACGCACAAAACTTAATTACTTAAAAGGAATGAAATCCCATCCCTGCAAACTCTTATACGTCTGGCCAATATCTAAGCCATTCACGCTGCGTTAACTCCCCCCTCCCCCTCCCTCCGCAAACTAAAATGCAATGACCTTCATTCATATCGCTACCCTATTACCTAGCTTTTAAACAATTCTCAAATTACAAACGCTCAAAATAAATTACATACCTTCACAGAATGTCATTCTACCCCTGCAGCCTTTTATCGAAGTTCTATCACTCCGAAAAGCTTTGAAAACACAAGCGACCTGGCTAGCGTGAAATACGGTGAACCCACAAACGGACGCAAACGACGACTCGTCTTCCAACCACTCCACCCTCAGTAAACTAAAATGGAATGACCTTTCACAAAACACAAACACGTATTAATTAAATACGAGTTATCTTGACGTCCCAACCGTGATATAAATATGTTATTTATTAAAGAACTATTGGTTATCGATTTTTAAACGACGGCTGCGAAGATTTGGCCGC
>JAHWFP010186253.1:0-10982 GCA_023313725.1 Lithobius niger | reverse complement strand
CTGCGGGCAATGAGCTTCAGATCCGGGATAGTGACACCAATCCCTCCTGCCTTCAGTCCGTGATCATACGAAGCATCACAAAACACTTTACATGCCTGGTATTCTCCTTCGGCAAACACATGAGCACAGCCAAACACCAAATCCACGGACATGATGGCTGCGCAACTGTAACTCTCACTAAAGGTGCCAAAGTCGGTGATCTCAACAGATTTACACCACGACCAGCAACTCCTAGACGGCCACAGTCGTCAGCAGACAGAGTTGTGTAATCCAGAAGAACTGGCACAACCGGGTCATGCTGACCACGGCTGATGTTACGCAGACAGAGAGCTACAAGCTTTTCATTCGCTCTGATGTGGAGGGGAAGCTCACCAGTCTCAACCCATAGGGCATACTCTGGCGTCGTTACAAGACATCCGGATATCGTTCGCAAGCAGTTATTCACACACACTTGCAAACCACGCATATGACGCTGGGCACCAGCCAAAAACGGAAGATAATAATCCAGCGTCACACGTATATGGATGCGATATGCTGCAAGCAGAGCACCCCTGCGGACATCACGGTGGCTCACAAGAGCTTGAAGCAATGGTGCCCACTGATCTACCTTCTCTCGTAGCAGTCTGGCGTGCTCAGTCCACTTCAGACCCTCATCCAACCACACCCCTAAGTACTTAACTTGCTTAACCGGACGAATCATGGTGCCACCAACAACAATACTAACTGGGGTGTCACGGAGGGCCTACCTGCCTCAAAAGACCAACATCTCAGTCTTTGCAAGAGCTAGCGACAGTCCACGAACACTCAGCTTAGCAGCTATGCTTTCAAGAGCACCTTACGCACACAGTGCTACAACACCGACATCGCTACCTACAATCCAAACAGCTATATCATCGGCATAGCACGCGATGTTGGTGTCCTCCCGCATTTCCACAAGCACCTCATTTATTGCAATCGCAAATAGCACAGGACTAAGGCAGCTGCTTTCCGGCAGTCCCCGATCCGTGACTGCCTCTCTTGACCAATACCCATTAACCTTGGTGACAAAGGACCGAGTCCCGAGCAAATCAGAATCGCAGACGCAAGTTTGGGTCCTACACCCATAGTCGCCATGGCTGCTTCCACCCAAGCAATGCTAACAGTATCATATGCTGCGCGGATATCTAGAAAGACCGCTAGCACAGATAAACCTTGAGACCAGGCTTCTGTGTCACTTGTCAGAAAGAAGAGGACTGCATCCTGCACACTCCATCCTGGACGATACCCAAACTGAACTCTCGATAAACACTGATAACATTCCAGATGCCAACTCAGCCTGCATACAAGCATTCGCTCGTAAACCTTGCGCACACTGGACAACAGTGCAATCGGTCGATAGTTACGAAGGTCCGACCGGACACTTCCACGTTTGTGAACTGGCACCAGGACAGTAAACATCCACGACCGTGGGACTGACGCTCCGTCAAGGAACTCTTGCAAGAGACTCAGCAAACCAATCCTGCCATGCTCTGACAGGAACCGTAGATCGTTGTACGACACACGATCAATCCCAGGAGCACTGCTCAGCTTGCACATTGTCAAGGACGAGCAGTACTCCAACATGTCGAATGGTACATCATATTCAGATGCGAACCTGATTTCGCCACAGTATGTGGTGGAACCACTCCACTCGGCAGAGAGTATACACTGGCGAACCGGCTGTTGAAGGCATCGCCTAATGCCTCACCAAGCAAGACTCTCGAACCTGGCTCACCTGACAGTAACTGCTCATAGGCCCAAATAATCGCGCATTTCGCATCTTGGGGACGAATGGCATGCCACGTTTGTGTGATTCGTGACTGCAGCACGAACCCGTACATCATAATGTGCCTTCTCTTGACGTATTAAGTAAGCGGATTCCTTGACTGTGGCCCTGTAAGCGAGCCACCCACTATAGGACGGTTTCCTCTTCCACCTTCGGTATGCCTGCCTCCTTACTTTTACCGGACAGCTGCAGACAACTGTCCACCAGACCGGATTTACACGCCATTCTCACGCACAGTCCTAGCACCTTTGTGCTGTGTAACAGTCGTCGGAAACCCGAGGACGTCGGTACACCCTCGCAGGCCGACGTTGGTCAGGCGACAGAGTGACAGGGCGCAGCATAATCGGGAAATGATCACTCCCTCGCAGGTCATCCGAGATGGCAAAGATAAAAGCCTGCGCAATCTCGGATGAGCAGAGGAAGAGGTCTAAGACCGACTCTTGCTGCATACCCCTCTGCCATCGTACAAAAGTCGGCATCTTGTTGTGTACAACAACTAAATTTCTAGATTGCGCAGACTGAACCAAATGGCTGCCCTTCGCATCGCAGTGAGTCGATCCCCACGTAAACCACCAGATTGATTGTTTTACATTGTTTTAAACATTTATTTATTTATATAGAATGCCTTGGCCCAAAGCCATGCGCTCTCGTATAGTACTACTTAAACCTACTTAAAACTACAAAACTATAACAACAGATAAACAGCAGGACAGTGATACCATGTCAACAGGAAGTAGGCATGGAGATGGAAACACAGACACTGACAAAATACAGACACTAACAAAACAAACGAACGTGAACAAGCCTACAAGGCAACTAGATCCGTGCTCCCCGTTGCCTGCAAAAGACTACAACATCCCGAAGACGCCGTAGAGTGGCAGCCGAGACAGGGTGCACACAAAGCACATCCGTAAGACTAGAAAAGACACAGTGCCTACTAAATGTCGCCTTACGATGCACATCACCAATCGGACACTGCAAAAGGAGATGAAGAACAGTCTCCTGTTCGCCACAAGAGCACAATGGGGAGTGGGACTGGCGCAGCTTATAAGCATGTACATTGAGGCGGGTGTGCCCTGTCCTGAGCCGAGATATGACACCAGCTGAATAATGTGAGAGCCTGCTCAGGGCGGCAGGAACCTGAACAGTGGGATTGATGGCAAACAGAGCACGACCCGTGGTATCAGACGCCCACTCACTCAACCAACAAGCCCGAGACCATTCCGTCAAAACCGGTCGCAGATCACGCGGGGAGACTGAGAAAACGACAGGAGTAGTTCTCTCGGCATAAGCTTGGCGTGCATGAGCATCCGCTGCGTCATTCCCCAGACAACCAGCATGCCCAGGTGTCCAGGCAAGAGCAACGACGCCTCTCTGGAGGGCCTGAAATAATTTCCATGCGATCTCTGCTGCAAGAGGGGTCGCAATGTCCAAACGGCTAAAGGAATCACGCAAGAACCGCAGCCTGGATGCAGAATCAGTCCGAATAGTGAAGTTGCAGATCGACAAGTCAAGTAGAACATCAAGAGCCACTGAGATTGCAACAAGCTCAGCCACAAATGCTGAAGGAACAGCAGGCAAGAAACGACGCAAACTGAACTTCAGTGAAAGGACAACCACACCAACACCTCCTTCCCAACTGTCAACGTGAAAGGAAGCGTTACAGAACACATCTGCCATTAATGGATGGAAATCACCAAGGAACACGTGCTCAAGCTCACTACACCAAGTCCATGGACTGGGACCACCAACCCGGAGAGGGTCAGGAAATTTCATGAGAGGAGACCTAATAGCTAAGGACATGCCGAGGCCAGCGGAGCCCAGGCCATTACGCGCAAACGCACTCACTTCCCGATAGTCCGACAAGACCCTGGCAACAGGGTCACTCAAACCACGGCCAAGATTGCGCAAGCACAGGCATAGTAACAGCTCCCTGGCCCGGCAGGCAACAGTCAGTTCTCCAGCTTCAACATGTATGGCGCTAACAGGAGTAGACATAATACACGTAGTAACAATACGCAAGCACTGGTTTACAACAAGTTGAACCATGCCAATCGCCTTCTTGGACTGTGCCAGGAAGGGGAGATGATAATCAATTCCAGATCTTATATATGCACGATAGATAGAAGATACCGCACTATGCTTAGCCGCTAACTGTCTGTAGGTTAGTGCTTTTAGAGTGGCCAGCTTGCTAGCAGCCGCCACCTTGACGCCACTGGCATCACATTCCCAATCCAACCGCGAACTCAAAGTGATACCAAGGTACCTTACTTTATGCTTGGTCCTAATGGTAGATCCACAAACATTGATAGATGTAGTAACTGGAGGACCACGGCTAAAAACAACAGCCTCTGATTTCTCTGGCGAGACAGCAAGACCACGCTCCTCAAGAAGTGTACATATAAAACTAATTGCCTGCTCCAAGGCAGAGCGTAGAGCAACCACATCATTGCCAACCACCCACACAGCAACGTCATCAGCGTAAGCCACAATGTTAACATGGGGACAAAGCAGAACCAGGACAGAGTTCAGCACAGCAGCAAAGACTATCAGACTGAGACAGCTCCCTTGCGGGAGCCCCCTATCATTCTCACGGATACCAGACCAAAAGGAACCAACTCTGGTAACAAAAGGACGACGCCCAAGCAGGGCAAGCACTGCTTTGGAAAGTTTGCGTCCAACACCTAAGGCCTGGAGAGAGAACTCAACCCAATCCGTTGTAACAGTATCATAGGCTGCACGGATATCTAAAATACAGCTAGTACAACGTGACCATGAGACCAAGCCTCACAAATACTAGATTCCAGCAAAAGCATAGCGTCCTGAGCACACCGATTAGCACGATAACCAAATTGCCGATCAGACAGCACGTTGCTATGATCAAGTGCCCAGATTAACCTGCGCACCAAGAGCCGTTCGTACAGCTTACGAACACAGGAAAGAAGTGCGATAGGACGGTAACTAGTCAATGCAGAACGAGGTTTCCCTCGTTTCGCTACAGGAGTGAGTATAGTAAACATCCAGGCCGGAGGGACAGTATCTCCGTCAAAGATGTCTTGAAAACACCCCAACAACTCAACTTTCCCGTTAGGGCAAACATTTCTAATGGAGTCGTACGTGACCCCATCAATACCAGCAGTGCTACTGGAGCGGCATTGGGAAAGTGCAGGCAGAAGCTCAGTCATACACAGCGGAGCATCCGTTGGGCTGTCAAGCCAGAGCCGTTCAGAAGAAGAGATGGCAACGCCTTCAGGTAACTGGCATACCTCAACAAACCTGCTGTTGAGAGCATCAACCATCTCACATCCACGAAGTACCCGATCGTTGGCAGAATTAAAGATCCAAGAAATTTGCTGCCTAGTGTCCTGAGGACGCACAAGATTCCAGACTAATGATGTAGACCCACCACGACCAATACTCTGACAGAGACGAGCCCCAAAAGAACACTTCTCACTTCTCAGGATGGAACGTGTTTCCTTTGCGACACCAACATAGACCCACCAACGGTATTGGATTGGTTTACGACGCCACAGCTGATAGGCCTTTCTGCGATCACGCACAGCGACAGTGCACTTCAAAGTCCACCACGTTGGATGACTTGCTCTGCTGAAATGAATACGCCGCAGCCTAATCCATTTACTCAACCAAGGAGCAAAGGTGCCGGACTCGACATACGGGCGACAATTACGCAACTGCTGAACACGACGTGCAGACTGAACAACAAACAACATGGCCATGTTTGTTTGCTGTTTGTTGTTTGTTTGTTGTTTGTTGTTTGTTGTTTGTTTTGCATTGTTGCATTGTTGCACTCCAACGGTGGCTTACTGAACTACGCTTACGCTTGTAGCAGGTTTTCTTGCTTGGAATCGCTGCCATGTTACCAAACCGAAAAAAATTTCAATCTAAAGCAAAGTAGGAAACCCACACCCCCAGTATCATTGGATCATCACATGGGTCTTTATAGGACGATCTCGGACAGCTGTTCGTCAAAAACCGGGTAGTAAGGGTCTAATGCTTAGCAGCGTCTTACTGGCCAAATTTGACACCTAGACCCTTACAGTCAAAGCTTGTCCGTGTTCCTTACAGGTTTTGACTTTTAGACCCTTACTTTTAAGTTTTAACGATACGTTTTTGTTTATTAATATTAATACCGCTCAAGGATCAGCATCAGCAGCAGCAGCCAACAATTAAATTGCAACAATTAAAGTTTATCGTTCCAATTAAAAGTAACGTAATTTTCATTTTTTTTATTTTTTTTATTTATTTATACTACGAGAGCTCTATACAGGCCTTACCCTATGCGCTCTACTCTAAACTAAGAACTAAAACTAACTAAACAAAGTGCACTAATCTTGCCATAAAACCACACAGAAACCACAGATCCAACCCCAATCAACCCAACCAAAACCAACCCAAGCCAACCAAAGCCAACCCAACCCAACCCGATCCTAAGTAGGACAAACACTGAGCGGCTGGTAAAGAAAAACCAGAAATCACCATGGTCCCAACCGACCTGTCGACCGGCAGAAGGCCACAATACCCCTTTGTGCTTTTCGAACAACGTGACGTTGGGCAGAGAACCCCAGAGCCCTCACCAGAGACGTCTCTTTAACCAACACTGGGTGGACACGGAAACCCGCCCACAAAGGGCAGAAGAAAAGAAAATGCTCCACTGACTCTTCGCCGGTGTTACACATACAAATTGGTGACTCACACCAACCAAGTCGGAACATGTGACTCCGCAGCAGGATATGACCTGTACGGAGTCTGGTCAGAAGACTCGCATCACGCCACGGCAGACAATCCAAAAAGGACGGCCCTGTAACCGATGGGTGGAGATCAAACAGACGCCTGCCCGTAGATCCGGACTCCCATGCAGACTGCCAAGCCTGGCCTGCAAGCAAGGACAGAACAGGCCGCAGATCCTTGTGAAGCACTGGACAATGCACAGCATTCACCCTCGCAAGATAGCCCTGCCTTGCAAGTCCATCGGCTACCTCATTTCCAAAAACAGAGGAGTGGCCAGGCACCCACTGCACCTTGACAACCACCCCGAAGAATTTTCATTCTTCGTGCACGTGGGATGTCTTTGCTACGGTGCATAACAATTCTTGGTGAAGGTTTTATGTATTTCAAACTTTCGTCTAAAACAGTTAACTGGATGGGTCAAATGAAAGACCCCGTATTTCAGCTAAACCCGTATAGTTTTAAACCAACTAAGCTACGTTTTTAATAGGCCTCGAAATTGACAGCATTTAACGATAAGGCATCTTGTTTGTTTCGTAGATGTAGGCTTTCAGAGCTGAGGTGAATTGTTTCAAAGCAAGCAGCGAAAATCATTGCGTGTGCGACCGATGACACACGATAAATGAACAACAATTAGAATTGCGACAATTATAACGACAATCTGCCTCATTTGGTTGTGGAATGTTGCATTGTCGACCTTCTGACTTTCGTTGATGAGCGGACTTACTTGATTACTGAAGGCTGGATCCACCCAAAACCAAAATTGGTAGAAAAACCCGCCAAGTTTCCAAAAACGGTCGACCTTTGAAGGTAGTGATATCATTCCACCAGGGAAAGGCCGCCAAGGTTAATCCTATTAGCCAAGTTAATCGCACATACTAATAGTTCGAAAGTTAAATGAAAACTAGAAGATTGCTACTAGCGGTAGCAATCTTCAAGTTTTCATTTAACGTCCAAAGTATTATTAGGTGCGATTAACCCATTTTTTCTACCCGTTTTTTTTTTGGGTGGATATCACAACTTTCATAGGACTGTGAACGTACATAAGGTTACACCATCTGTTTATGATGCTTCAATCCCATTTTTGCACACACTGACTAACAATCGCTGATTTCGTGAGCTTCGCTCACTCAATCAGCGCATCCCCTTCAGTTGTTTTGTTTACCCCTGCAACTTCCCCCTTAATTTTTCAAGATTTCGTTCATATATAGCCATGCAGAAACCCCCGAAGGTCGCTGTTACTAAAACGCAAAGCATTTTTTTGGGGGGTTATTAACAAAAAACCCATTAGCTCGTGTATGCTCGTATTGTTGCGTAACCATCATCTAACGTGCATCCCTTTATTCTTACGCAATACACGGTAACGTTAATGTTTCTTTATTTTGTCCTTCGTTACAGTTCAGTTTTTAGTTCGTCCAGGCTTTTACAATAAATCTAAGGAACAGTCTTGATTGTTCAAGCCATTGTTGCTTAAAATCTTTGGTTGCAACTTGGAAAAGAAACGAAATTTAAATTCGCCGGTGGCGAATATCAAAACCCTCCCACGCATTTGTCCCGACCCCTACAACCCCCAAACCAAGAAAAGGACCATCCTCTGATCACCATGCATCCGTGTGCGAAAGTTCAGGTACGTAGGCCTCCTCAACTTTGCGCTAGGCATGAGCAAAAAGTCTATGGGATTTAACATGGGAAAAATCTTATTAGCTAGCTAGCTAGCTAGACAGTAACATAAAAACAGCGTAATTGACACATCTTTTTCTCTATGATTGGTTGACACTCATCCTTTAAATTTTAGTTTTTCTTAATCTCTGACCCTTCCCCTACATTTTCCACAATTTGAAACATTTCTGTTGCATTGGGATTTATCCTCAACATACCAAAATATGCTTTCAATTTCTTACAGTTAACAGACACACGTCTGCTACTGAGCCGCCTTTTTATCATTAACAATCAATGTTTAACAATCAGATGTCTACAATGGGATGATCTACTGTTACTTGGCGGCGACACACTAGCGTGGGTCTAGATTTCTCAAGGATTGCGTTTTTTTCAGACTTCAATCAAACTATAATCATGTGTAGGAGATCCTGTAACGAAGAAAAACTGGGGATTTTAATTTTTCATTTTTAAAAAGACAACTACATTTTCGAACCTCATTACCCAACTCGGCTACGTTTACGTTTAGACGTCCACTTGATCTCTAAACGTCCAAATCGTCAGGTTCAAATTAGGCCCAATTGGTCCACAATAGATAATAACTTGCTGTGGTCTAGCTGGTTCCCGCATGCGCGAGCGTGAGCGAAATACTATAATGGGCACTTGGGCAGCATGGAATGAAAACGATGGTCGACCGCTCCCCCCCCCGTCCTCCCTGAACCCCCGCACTTCCCTGTTGTGTGCTCTGAATTTCCCCCGACACCTCCACTCCCACGGAATCAACGGTGTTTGGTCTTGTTCGAAAAGTAAATCACGTTTATAATGTAAGGCGCCACTCTTATGCTTAGTATAGCTGAATCCACCCAAAACCAAATCGGACATAAGAGAAGCCAGGAACTATCCAAAAGGGGTCGGCCTTTAAAAGTAGTGATATCATTCAACTAGGGACCAAGTTAATAGCACAAACAAATAGTTCAAAATTAAATGAAAACTTGGAGATTGCTACTCGAGGTAGCAGTTTTCAAGTTTTCATTTAACGTCCAAAGTTTTAGGCTATTCGGTGTGATTAAGTTGGTTAATAGGATTAACCTTGGCGGCCTTTCCCCGGTTGAATGATACCATTACTTCCAAAGACCGACGCTTTTTGAAAACTTGGCGGCTTCTCTTATACCAATTTTGGTTTTGGGTGGATATCACATCTTTTATAGGACTGTGAACGTACCGAAGGTCCCACCGTTTTATCTTCATCTCTGTAATTTTTTTTTCTGAAGGAATTTTTTGTCTATAAATTTTAACATTTATATTTAATCGTATGTAGTCATGTACGTGTAAAATTCCCCAACAAAAGGAACAATAACAATTAACATATAATATTATCTGCTTGACGGCGACGCACTAGCATGTGTCTAGATTAACCACCAAAGTTGGCGCATAACCGATACAAAACTTCTTTAAAAAAATTATTATTTTTTCAACTTGATTGAATCCTGTGCTCAGGATCTGAATTTTATTTCCTGCTCTTCTTTACACTAAATTGTCCCTTTCGTTTTCGTGGGGCAGATAATTCAGTTTGGATTCGAGTACCGTAAAAAAAAAAAAAAACAACCAAACATTGTAAAAAAAATATTCGCCTCTTAGTGAATCATCTATTTACAACAACAATGTACTATTTTGCTAATTAAGTACTGAAACGATAAGCGTATAACACTTAAGCATGTTATAATCTACTGTTGGATGACAATACATACAATGGTTCAACAACAATTTTGCACTTACGTGCCACTTCAGGGCCACGTGCTTCCAGCTGCAACCCCATTTTGCAAAATGGCACTTCCCCATATGACGAAATTCATATTTGGCAACTTTCCCTACTGAGCTGTACTGGACCAGGTGTCTTTATATCCTTTGAGAATTAACATGGCAACCTGCGGATCAGCTAGTTACTAGCTAGATACTAGTAAAACAAATCAACGCTTGTGGGCACTTTTTCTCCATAAAGAACACGTTTCGACAATTTTGTTGGCATTTCGCTCAAAATCTAAGGGACCAGATCTCTAAAACCAGTCCTCAATCTCTGCATACAACCTTTGCGCACAAATTAAAACGAAACCATATTTCACAAAGAAGGAGTTCACATCCGCAACCAGCATTCGGCTCCGGGTGGGGCCCCCCCCCCGCGCCCCAAAAAAACGTAATACCAACAAAAAAGCACAAAACATAACCGCACAGGACATTAAACCGTCCCCGCCACCACATACCAAGCTACTCGACGAATGTTAGGCAACTTTGGGGCGAATCGTCTCCAACAAAAAGTGGCCCCTGGTTACCGACTGGCCTCTACAGCCACCAGGGAGCCTTTGGCTGCTGTGATAATTATAATACTGCAGCGTTCACACTAGCCATTTCGTGCTCACGAACTAAGAAAACATTTACATTTATACATTTATGTTTTTTGCAGCTTTAGGCAACATTTACTGCATGTAGAAATTATTAACATGTGTCATCCTTCAAATAAATATTAAGTTTTTTGTTTTTATTTATTTAACAACTCTCTTGGCAAGAGATAGACGTAGTTGCAGGTTCGAACGCAGTTCGATTAGCACGAAATTTTACTACAGGTTGGTGTACCGTGCTGCATCTTAGTTTGTGGAGATACGAATGTGGTCTTAAATACGCACGATGGTGTATGAGGTCACAATAAAGAGTGCATCTTGCAGGCACTCAATGACAGGCTCCAATTAAACCATGACTGAATTACTCGATCATAAAATAATTG
>JAHWFP010186250.1:38262-56523 GCA_023313725.1 Lithobius niger | reverse complement strand
GAGGCATGTGGTCCAGAGAGATATTTTTCGTAACCCACGTCCTGGTACCTAAAGGAGGATTGGGGCAGGTTACGGCGAGACTGAAAGACTACGAGGGGGAAATCATCAAAGGACGATTCTACCTCCACGAGCTTCAGAAAGTGGTTAAAAACGAAGGCGAGGACTACCATCGGGTAGACAAGGTCCTGAAAACGAGGGGGAAAGGACGCAAGAAAAAGTACTACGTTCAATTCGAGGGTTACGACGCCTCCCACAACCGTTGGATCCCCGCCAGAGATTTGAAGAAACTGTAAGATGGAGGGAGATTCTTTCTACATGACTCTGCCGGCGAATGCCAGTCTGGACCTGTTTCCCAATAACGCCCTGAACGACTACACCACCAAACTGGCTCAAAGAGTGAGCCTGGCGGGTGACTGGGACGTGGGCCTCGCCGAGGTGCAGTTTACTAGGAACTGGAGCAACGTGATGGATTCGATCGAACTGAAATTCCAGCTAGGGACGCGCACCTACGTCAAGTTTCCCAGGTTCGATATCGACACCTTCGCAGAAACCGAAGCGGCGGTGGCGGCGGGCGCCGACGTTGACGAGATTGCGAAATTGGAGGTTGAGGATAGGAGATTGGCGCAGGACGTCAATATCGTGGGGGTAGACCTGATGAATTACAAGATGCAAAATGTTATAAAGTTTCTCAACTACTGGGTAGTCAAGACGCTCGCGCAGCCGGTCATCCAGTTCCGATACGACGAGAGCACTCGGCTCGTCACCATCGTCAACAAACTCCATACGGGGGCGAGACTGTGTCTCTCTTACAACCTGTCCGTGTTTCTAGGATGGGAGAGAAAAGACAATGTGTTCAAAGAGAGTTATTACGACATCCTCATGGGAGACCATCCTAAGAAGGGGGGAGGACCCGTGCCCATAGAGTTTATCAACAATCAATTCAACGATGGGAGTTGGTGGTTGTCCTACATTTCTCATCTCTCGATCGTGACCGCCTATCTACCCAAAGGATATTACAGTAGAGGAGAGGAGCTCGTGGCCAAACTGAACCAACTTATGCGAGATAGGATAGATGTCGAACAGTACCCTCATTTTGATTACAACCCGGGAACGAACGTGGCTACCGTCATCATGCCCATCCAAGTGTTGTCCCCCGACAAGAATAACACTTCCGTAGAAATAATGGGGCTCTTGATCGACGAAAAACTGACCAAGATCCTCGGTTTTCCTCCAGACGGCCCCGACAAATTTATTACATCTTTCAAAGTGGGTAGGGCCGGACTCGGTTTGAAAGAAGTTCTGAATAGTATTTTTGTATACAGCGATATCGTGAACGAGACCGTAGTGGGAGATGTTCTGGCTCCTCTGCTTCGAGTAGTTAGAATAGATGGGGGGAATAAAACGCACGAGATTTTCACCAAACCTTACTACCGACCTCTCGCTAGGCGCGATTTCGAAACGGTAAGAGTGTATTTAATGACGGATCTGGGAGAAAAAGTGGCATTCAGGTCGGGGGAGGTTAGCGTAACGTTACACTTTAGAAGACGTCCCTGATCGTCATGGTCCGTCGAAAGAGAAAGGGGGGGAGGGTTAAGAGAAGGATGAGGACTAAAAGGCAACGGGGTGGGTTTTTCGTAAGTGGGATTAAGACCCTTCTCAAAAAACATTACCCAACAGCTAAAAAGAAACCTTTCAACTTGTTTTTGCCTATTTCATGAGGTGCTGTTATGTTCCGACCATCATTTATTCCCAGAAGGGGCGAGGGATCGGACGTGAAGCAAAAATGCGGACCCCCTACGTAGGATTAGACCCTCGGGTATGCGTCGGCCACTACTGTTCGAGAAACCAGATAGGTGGGGCTCCTTACTTTTCTGGCGGTCGCATACAGCGTGGATCGGGATTCGGTGATTTCTTGGGTGGTGTGTTCAGGTCGGCTCTCCCTTTTATTAAAAACACTCTTTTCGGAGTAGGAAGGTACGCGTTGAGAAGTGGCTCCAAACTTTTGGACGATGTTCAGGGGGGGACCTCCTTTAAGGAAGCTGCCAGAAACAGGTGGGACGCGGCTAAACGAGACGCCGTTGCGGTAGCGACGGGAGGACAGTCTGGAACAGGTCGAAAGAGGAGGAAGAAGTGTTGTCGTCGAAAGAAAGGTCAGTCAGGAGGGAAACGTCGCCGCGGTTTGGTTGCCCTAGTACGACGTCGCAAAGCCCCTTCACGCCGTCTTCCGAGAAGTAAGGCAGACTTTTTCGACTAGAAATAGACCCTTCACCTCGAAAATCTTTCATTCAGAGGCCGTCATGTTGATGAAACCGGACAGAGATTCGGTGCCCTGCACCAAAGAAGAATTGGAAGTGTTCTCCGTACCTCCGGTGCAGGTTACCGTAAACGACGATACCTTGGTGGCCTACCATCCTCTAGCCACTCTAACCGATGGTACCCCCATCGAGTTCGTAGTGCCGGGTGCCGCCGACTGCCTGCTGGACCTGAGTCAGTCTTATCTCCACATCCGATGTAAAGTTGTCAAGGGGACATCGACGGCATTGACCGCTGCTAATGCCGTAGCACCCGTGAATCTACTCCTACACTCTCTATTTTCCCAGTGCGACTGCGAAGTGAGCGGCAAGCAAATATCCAATTCCGACAACGGGTACGCCTACCGTAGCTATCTCGAGACTCTGTTGAGCTACGGTACCGATGCCGAAAACAGTCATCTTTCGACGCAGTTGTGGAAGAAGGACACCCCCGGATCCTTCGATGAGGCCGACATCTCGGACGCTGGGAAGAACCTCGGTTTCAAATACCGCAACGGGCGAGTCAAAACCAGCAAGGTGGTCGATCTCTACGGCAGACCCCATTGCGACCTCTTCCAACAGGACCGGCTGCTACTCAACAACGTCGATCTGAGGCTGAAACTCACCAGAAGCAAGGATGCCTTCTGCCTGATGAGTACGGAGGTTGGGGCCGACTATCGTGTCAACATCACGAGTGCTGTCCTCTACGTTCGACGAGTCGTACCATCACCCTCGGTACTCATCGGCTTTGCGGAGGCCCTCAAGACCAATACCGCCAAGTACCCCATCCGCCGAGTGGAGGTCAAGACTTTCACCATTCCCGCCGGATCGAGACAAGGCAATCTCGACAATGTCGTGCTCGGAAACCTACCCTCGTTCTGCCTGCTGGGTTTTGTTTCGAACAATGCTTTCAACGGGGCTTACGGCGCAAACCCGTTTAATTTCCACCACTATAACGTCAACTACCTCGCCTTGCAAGTGGATGGAAGAACGATTCCAGCCATTCCCTACAAACCCGATTACACCGACGACTTGTACGTGAGAAACTATTATTCCCTCTTCCAGGCACTCGACAAACTCACTTCCGACTCGTCGCCCCGTCTCCCATACATCGACTATCCTCTGGGCAATTGTCTGTACGCCTTCGACTTGACCTCCGACAAAAGTCATGGCCAGTGCCACTACAACCTTATAAAGCAGGGAGCTCTCAGAGTCGATGTGACGTTCAAGCAAGCGCTCGTCGAAACCGTCAATCTGGTGATGTACATGGTCCATCAAACTGTTCTCGAGATTGATCAGTCCAAGAACGTACTGTACGAACATTGAGAGAAAAACCATGCAGACTCACGAACTGAGAAGTGCGGCCAGACGTCACAGCAAACTCGGACCACGTTTCGGCGGTGTGTACGCTTCGACCAGTTGCCCGAGACACCTACCCGAGAAGGTTACATCATCAATCTGGACCCTGCAACGAAACCTGGCAGTCATTGGGTCGCCGCCTATTTCGACAGAAGGACAGCGAGCGTGGACTATTTCGATAGTTACGGGTTAAAACCACGAAACATTCATATTTTGCGTTTTCTCAAGAAAAACTCTATGTTTAAACGTTACAACCTCACGAGCTTGCAGGGGCCTTGCAGCGTCGTATGCGGACAGTATTGTCTCTACTTTCTGTACCATAAGGCGAACGGACTGTCCATGAGTCGCATTCTAGATAAGTTTAATCGTATGACGAAAGACGCTAATGACCGACGAGTCGTTAGATTCGTAAAGAAACATTTCAAATTGAACACGGCTGAGCCTTTCGTCGACGCCAACTGCCAACAGACGTGTAAAGCCTTACTCGCTGGGGGAAGAGAGAGAGAGAAGTGTTAGTCGGGGAAGTCTCTTTATTTTTTTTACCATTCCCTCTTATTCAGCATTATATAACCATAATCTAGTTTCTGGAGCATTACTCCAGCTTTTGTGACGGTGGTGAAAAACGTAATATTATATAACTTCTATTCAGTTCTGGAGCCTAACCTCCAGCTTTTGTGACGAGTTTTTTAGTTATTGTGTAACGGGTTTAGTTCTGGAGCCTCACTCCAGCTTTTGTACCCATAATATTGTGTAATGACTTATAGTTCTGGAGCCTCACTCCAGCTTTTGTACTCATAATATTGTGTAATGACTTATAGTTCTGGAGCCTCACTCCAGCTTTTTGTCCTAGTTCTGGGGCCTTACTCCAGCTGCATGTTTTTTGTTGGAGGATATAAAACTCCAACATTACACAGTTCGTAATAAAATATGAAAAAAAAAACAAAGAACCACGTAAGGACACTGTCATCTTCCTCAATCCTACACGGTCCTCCCGTAGGAAGAGCGGAGAAAAGTGTGGTTCGACTAGGAGCCTGGGAACTCTGAGCCAACGTCCTTTTCGCGCGCGCGCGCGTTCGCGTTGAGAGGGTTATCTCCAAAAGAGGTTTCCCTACTCCGCAGGTTTTGCCTTTTTGGCAAACACTTGTGAGGGAAGAAACGTAATAAAATATGAAAAAAAACAACAAAGGGCCACGTAAGGACACTGTCATCTTCCTCAATCCTACACGGCCCTCCCGTAGGAAGAGCGGAGAAAAGTGTGGTTCGACTAGGAGCCTGGGAACTCTGAGCTAACGTCCTTTTCGTGCTCGCGTTAAAAGGGTTATCTCCAAAAGAGGTTTCCCTAACTCCCTCAGGTTTAGCAAACAAGGGACAAAAAAGTACAGATGAAGACTAGTCAATATATACAATATTGTAATAATAAAAAAACAAGATATAACTATTGACCAAATGAACCACCAAAAACTTTCTCTTTCAGAATGAAGACAGAACTATCGTCAATAAAATAGGGTTTTTCTCTTTCAGCCTGTAAACAATCACCGAGGTTTTCTCTTTCAGAAAAAAACATAGATGAAGATGCTCGCACGCAAACGATGGACAACTCCCGTAGGCTTCCCATACTAACATGTACACAACAACTCCATACTCCCATACTCATCTGTACACAATAATCTTCTAGCATTGGACCATCCCATGCTATCGTGCGCACAACAACTCCATACCCCCAATACTAATCTGCACACAACAACGTCATGGTAGGCTCGCCTCAGCATTGAAATCTGTTACGGGAAAAATTTTGAAATCTTCAAACTCGAATTGCATTGGAACTGTTACAGACTGAAATCTCGAATAGCACTGAATCAGTTACGAGACAGGTTTGTACACCGAAGTGTAGCATTGTTAGTACTAAGCAATCTAACTCAACCCTATACAACAAAAAATTTCGGTGTAACAATACTACTCAAGCTTCCTCCTCGCCGCCAAAAAATTTGAGGTATAACTGTGTAATATTAAAACTTTTGGCTATTGAGGTGGCAAAATAAAAAAAAATATATCGTGGGGTGGGAGGGGGGGGGGAGCTTGAAGCAAACTTTTTTAGGCGTTGATGCTATTTTGTATACATTAAAAAATACTGTCAGTGTCATCATCATAAGGTCTTTCTTTCAAGTACTGGTACTCACCAAAGTAAACAAATGCCAATTTCTCTCTACTAAAATAAAATCTATTTTTTGGCATAAAAAATAATCAGTCTAAATATGTACGGTAGTTCATCTTGTGCCTTATCCCCTCCAGCCTCCACGCAAACCGAAGAGTCCTCCGTCAAAAAAAGTGGATTATAAAAACTGAAAAATTGAAACTTTCGAAAATATGCAAGAAGGTGGGTCAAAAAATTTACCGCAGTGGGGTATTTTTTTACGGGGAGAGGACGGGAGTCACCCCTAGAAACGACTACGGCCTATCGTTCAATTATATAAAAAAAAAAAATTGGTCTAATAAAAAAGTTTTCTTTCCGTAACACTGAACGAAAAACGGTCGGTGGAAGAATTTTTTTCACAAACAATGAACGCAGTTTTGTGGGTTTAAATAAGCAATATATTTGAAGTAACAAGTCGTGCTTCCTCCTCCCGCCACCTTTCATTACATAGGTGCAACGAAGGAGCACTCTACGACGCTAATAATATACCCCTACGTTTCAATAGTAAGCAAGTCAGCATTAGTCAAGAAGAAATCTAGCTATTTGTTTATCCGTCTTTGATTTATTCTCGGAATTCAACTTCGACCACTTTTCATTATCGTTCTTTAGACTTACACGCAAAAATAGTTTCGTCGATCGCGTAACACTTTGGCCAAGGCCAAACAGAGATAGTGGCTGCATCATGGGGGAAATGAGCCATTTGACAGTAGCTGCAGGATTCCTCTCTACTGTAATGCTCGAGGAACGCAGCTTCTCAGTGTGCCTTTACTTTGGCAGGTTTCTTTCCCGATTCCGTCGTCAGGCGTGCGATCGAATATAGTCCCTAATCGTTCATTCAACGTTGGTTCGTTGCTTGGCCTGCTTTGGCGGGAATAAGCTAAACGGCGGGGGACTGCAAGAAAACATGAGAAAGATACAGGTAAACGCCACGTTTAACACTGAAATCGGGCTCGTGGACCACTTAATAATTGTTGGATGATTTCTTAAAAAACTACATCCGGTAGTGTATCGAGGAAATTTGATAAAAATGGCTAACGAAGTACTGTCCCTTTCTGCTGTTTGGGCCTTCAAAAAGCTGTAAGCTTATTTGCCGATACCTTCTATTCTAAAACGAAAATACCGACCGGTGTTAAAGGTACATGCCTCCATGTTGGTTCCATGTAGTCAAACTGATGTGACTATGTGACTGTTATAAAAGCTTTTATTTTCCTGTTTTTAGCCGATGCATGAGACAGTTTTGCTACATTCACTCAAACGTACACAAATGTTGCAAAAGCCGTATAGGTATGGGACGCATGAAAATAGGAAGAGGGTCTGGCCTTTTAATGTGCAGCCAGTAAACGGATTACAGAAACCAGAAAGTTAGTCTAAACTTCATAGATCTGCTAGGGAAGGGATGGCGAACCGTTCTTTACATATATACGTGCCAATAAAACAAAAATTAGCTCACAAAACAAACACAGTGCGTGCCACATCAATGCGACGTCTGTTTTTGCTTAGCTTCATTTTTATACAATGCTTCGCTACCAAGTCTAGGCGATTCCGTGCCTGGTCGAATGGATGGTGTTCATATGTGAGTACGGTCACAACAGTAACTGGATCCAAACATCATTAATAATGGAAAATTGGAAATGCCAACTTTTTCGTGGCAACAAAGTTGCAAGAAAGTTAGTTCCGCATTGAAATATTAGTTGATCTGCTTTGGTATAGTATTTTCTTTGCAGCCAATTCGTGTGTTAAGGCTAATTTTGCTGCTCTCTGTTGTCCAAGGTCTTTGATTCATCAATCGTGAATTAGTCGCATGCGTTATACAGTACGTTTAACGCATGATACCAATTCCGACTGTTCCTACCTGCTCCCACCGTTCATAAAGGGGGGTCGGGGAAGCAAGTCAAAGCTGCCTTGCTGTAATTTCTGTGCGTGCGTTTATTTTGTAATAAACAATGACTTTGTAAATAACAACGACTTATTTATTATTGAACTTGGCGCGCGGACTACTAGCGTGGTCCTTGATAATGCAGTTTTTCTCTATCTTGTGGAGCAACAATGGACAGATGAGTTGCGTACCGACAGGCGCGGATCATAGCCATGATTTTGATTTTTAAAAGCATACAAACCTGTTCTGTAAGAAATAGGTCCTGAAACGGGAGAATTTGTATCCTCTTGAACAAAGGCAGCGAATGTTGCCTTGAGGACTAATGTATAGGATAGAGATCATACAGTTTTCTGTTGTAATGTGAGAAAATGTTCTTGATTAGATTTGCCAGTGTTCACCATGTCAGAGTGCATTAGTTTGAGTAAGGACACACTAAGGTCAGGAGTGTAATACATCATTAGTTGTGCAAAGGTGCAATAAAGAACTTTTTAGAAGAAAGAAGTAAGCACAGACGCTAGTTTGTGAATAATGCCACAGACCCCGTGAGATTTTATGAGCTACAGCATCAATATGTTCGTTCCAGTTTAGATGTCTGTCAATCCGTTATCCTAAAAATTTAGTGGAGTAGGCTTCGGAAAGCTCAATCCCCTCAAAACCAAATCTTGTAGAAAAACCAACCAAGTTTCCAAAAACGGTCGGCCTTTGGAGGTAGTGATATTATTCCACCAGGGAAACGCCGCCAAGGTCAATCCTATTACCCAAGTTAATCGCACCGACTAATAGTTCGAAAGTTAAATGAGAACTTGAAGATTGCTGCTCGCATGTTGCAATCTTCAAGTTTTCATTTAACTACCCAAAGTATTATTGGGTGCGATTAACTTGACTAATAGGATTGACCTTGGCGGCCTTTCCCTGGTGGAATGATATCACTACCTTCAAAGGCCGACCGTTTTTGGAAACTTGGCGGGATTTTATAATAATAATAATAATTTTAACCACTAGGAATCGGTAAGAAATTGGAAGGGATGCAAGCCCACTAACACCAATCCTGATCAAGTTAATGGTTTAGGATTTAAGAAGCCTGAGCAAGTGTAATGGGATTACAACTTTTGTGTGGAGACGTCTTCAGGTCTTTTTAGAAACCGGCTAAGTGATGCCGAGTTCAGGCGTCGTCGGAAGATGGCGGCATTTTTGCTTGAAATGGTTTCCTCTGAAAGGGAATTCCATGCTGGGATCACCCGTACCGCAAAGAAGCTTTGCCTACGCTCAGTTCTTGCGAACGGGAGCGACAGTTTCATGGAATGTCCGTGGGTAGACAGTAGGTTACAACGATCAAATAGGGGAAGGTCAACTTTTTCGAAACCGTGTAGAATTTGAAAAGTAAGGATCAAATCTGATTTCAGTCTACGCAATTCAAGGGAATCAAGACCTAGTTTAGTCAGACGTTTGTTGTATGGTAAATCTTTAAACCCATGGAGACTTTTTGTGAAGCGACGTTGAACAGATTCGAGCAAGTCGATATCCTTTAGCAATGGTGATGACCATACTGCGCTAGTATATTCAAGTAGAGGCAAACGAATAGCCCAGACTTTTGTTTTAATGTCACCAGATGTAAAGCATTTGTTTACAATAGCGAGACGTCTGAAGGCTGATGTGGCTACTTTACCACAGTGTAAGGAAGATTTGAGGTTTGAGGTAAACCGGATTTCAAGGTCTCAGACTTCGCACACGTTGGGTAGTAACTGGTTTGTTTAAGAGTAGGATAAAGCTGGGTTTGTTTTACCAAAATGAAAAGTCTGGCATTTAGATTGGGAAATAGGTAACAGCCAGGTAGTTGCCCGATTTTGTATGTGGCAAATCGAGGTTGAAATTACAGAAGTATCGTTTTGTTCAATTACTTCAGAACCAATTTTTAAGTCGTCGGCAAACCTGTATCCATTTACAAGTTGTGGATCGCATTTAAGGTCGTTTAAAAAAAACAATGAATAGTAAGGAACAAGTACGGATCCCTGTGGTACGCCGTTAATGATCGTTGCAGGAGTGGAGAGGGCTTTTGCAACGAATACTCTTTGTGTTCTGTTTGAGATGAAATCAGCAATCCACTGCAGGAGTTCTTCCCCAAAGCCAATGGTTTTGATTTTGAACAACAATTTGCGGTGCACCACCGACTCGAATGCTTTTTGGAAGTCAAAATAGACAACGTCAGAATTCACGCCGATGTCGAGAGCACTGGTCCAAGAGTCCAGTGCCAAAAGCAGTTGATGAGATGCAGAACGACCTGGCAAGAACCCAAATTGAGCTTAGTTTATGAAGCTGAAATTCTCTAGAAAATCAAGCATAGCAAGACTAAGAGATTCCATAACTCTGCATGGGACGACTGTTAGTGCGATTGGTCGGTAATTTTTTACATTTGCTGCATCGCCCTTTTTATGAACTGGTGTTACAATTTCGGTGCACCAGACTGAAGGCAAAACACCTACTCAAAAGGATTTCGTAAATATAGTTGCTAGTGGGTAACAGATCTCATCAATAATTTGTTTGTTAGAATAGCCAGTTGGGTCCACTGCATGACTCGGCTTTAATTTAAAAAGAGCACTCCACACGGAAGATGGAGATAAATTGACAGAATTGCATTGTTCATCAGGTCGGATGGCTTCGGTAGATTGGTAGATAACGTCGTCATCGTTGATGATTCCGTTTGATGCAAACATCTGGTTTAGTGTCTCGACTTTTTGTGTGTCATCGATGATGAACACATCTTCAGACCTAAGTGGTGGAATTGTCCTTGAAGAGCCAGTTTTTTGGTGATAAAGCCTGAAAAGTGCAGACATGTTACCCTCGGCTATTATCTTAGATTCACGTTCCAAGTGCCATTTTCCGACTAAGTCTGAATATGCTTGTCGGCAGGCTTTATACCTCATTGAGGCGTCTGTAGTTGGTGTCTTTTGGTACTGTTTCCATAGGTTTAGTTTTTTCTTTCCCAAGTTTGAAATGGCGTGTGGCAAATGTAATACAAAAGGTTTACCGCAATGGCGTAGAGTTCGACAGCTGTCTACATAATGATCAATGATTTCAACGAAGCCGTCCCAGGCATGGTCCACCGTATTGTAGTGGTCATATAGATGGCTTTCCAGTGAACGTCAGCCAGGCATGAGCGAAGTTTGACGAAGTTAATCTTACGTCCCTTTGAAAAACTATGATTTCGAATGGAAAAAGTACAATGTATCTGGAAGGTGACCACCAATGGTCGCTTGTGCCCAGATGGTCCCCTACAAGAACGTCAGACTATTCGATCGTCCTGTGAAAAAATCAGGTCCAGGGCATTGTTTCCGCATGTTGGTTCTGTCACATGCTGATGTAATCCTAGAGGAGCGATTTGTTCTAAGAACGAGCAGTGATGAGTATCATTCGCAGTCAGATGACTCCAGTCCACAGTTGACAGATTGTAATCACCCAAAATAACATTTGAATAGGTCGGCCTCATCATCCTGGTGATAAAAGACGTAATCCATTTAATTTGGTTTTCGTTGCGACTATCAGGTAAATATCCCAAGATGAAATTTAGTTTATATTTAGGAATTAAGAGCAATAATGCCTCAACGTCATCCGCCATTTTGTCGTGGACCACGTCAAGTCCATGTCGATAGAGGTTGGAGAGGCTGCCACCTCTGGTCGATCTATCAAGTCGCAGAATGCCATAGGGAAAGTTTCCGATTACCATAGGACCTATCAAACCCAAACTTAGCCACGTCTCCACAACAAAGATAAGGTCATAGATACCAAGGGCCAGTAGAGATGAAAGCTACCCATATTCTTGACCAGGCTTCTAGCATTAAAGGATATACAGCACAAGCTGTTGTAGGTAGAAAAGGTTAAGCTAGGATGGGAAACAGGTAATGGGAGTGGCGCTAATGGGTATCTCCCAGTTACAGAATTTGATTTTCCGGAGTAGTATATAATGCTAGAAGTTAATTTTGTAGCATGGTTTTCCCCCTTCTTGTAAGGTGTTGTCCATCTCTTGAAAACAATGTGCGGTCCATACACAGGCCCTTGTCAATACATGTAAGATTGAAGTTTCTCTCTACACAGAGTCTCTGCAGAAGAACGTTACTGTGGGCTATAGTCCGATCTTCCTCGAACTGGTTTTTGTCAAGGCGTGGGAAAAGACCAATTACGGAAATTTTTGCGCTTGGCTTGAGAGACTGGATACTGCTGGTTAGGTTAGCCAGGTGTTGTACAATTCGGTTTGGTCGGTCACTGGGTATATTATTTGACCCAGCACATATGATAATTTGAAAGCTTTGTCGCATTGGGATTTATCCTCAACATGCCAAAATATGCTTTTAGTTGCTTACAGTTAACAAACACATGTATGCTAGTCAGCCACCTTTTTATCATTAACAATCTATTTTTTTAACAATCGGATGTCTACAATGGGTTGATCTACTGTTACTTGGCGGCAACACACTAGCATGTGTCTAGATACCATTAAAAGCGATGGGTTCGTTATATACTTAAGTTTTTTGTCTTCCAAAAATAAAAATAAATTAGTCTCTCGTACATTGAGAAATAATCTATATCATAGTCTAGTGAAA
The DNA here is from genome assembly GCA_023313725.1 of Lithobius niger. Classification (NCBI taxonomy): domain Eukaryota; kingdom Metazoa; phylum Arthropoda; class Chilopoda; order Lithobiomorpha; family Lithobiidae; genus Lithobius; species Lithobius niger. The sequence goes on along the minus strand of JAHWFP010186250.1, from coordinate 44,211 downwards.
AATTTTTGGATTCATAGTTGACAATCTGTATAAGATCTGGCAGTTCTTTGCCAGCCATGTACAGTGTGGTGTCATCAGTTAATAATATCTTCTTTGTTTAAATAATATCAGTTTCAGTAGGTATATCCAAACTACAGGAAGATCATTAATGTTCAAAATAAAAAGCATTTTTGATATGATCTTTTTTAGCAGCTCTTAAGAACTTTTACATGTATTTTATTATACTCAGATTCGTATGCTCCTTTGACATAGAACGATTATGTAGAAAATTGCGATAAGAGTTTAGTTTATGTAATGCAAGATTTAAATATTCCATTTGCAATCCATGGGGTGGACCTGGATGTTTAGGGTTTGTAGGGATGTAGAGGAAAATAGGTGGTGTAAAGCTGCTTAAAACCTGTAATGAAATAGATGTAGGTATCTTGAGCATGGCTGATACCATTCCAGAACTAATAAGGTTTGAAATAGCGTGTGGTGCAATAGAACGAACTAATTTCACTGTGGGCTAATAGGATGAATTCTGTTATATTCCTATTCTATATTCCTATGTATTTAGTTACTTGTTTCTGGTCTAGTGTGGTAATAACGAAACCAGACGATAGGCTAATCTGAGAGCACGGTAGTATGTTTTTTTATTTTATTAATTAATTTATTAGCACAGTCGGCACTCGGTAGTGCTTCTTAGAATTCGTTTGCGCACGAGAATTTTCAAAAAAATAATCTTTAGGAGCATGAGGAGCTAACAATGCTGCAGCTTGTACAACGATGCTTGGATATGGAAAAAGTAATGATACAATGATGTTAGCAGGGCTGACGGATGAGTTTTGAGCTTAATGAACGCGGTAGTCCCTTCCGGAATTTTCGGCCAGTAGGATTGATTTGATTTGCTTGTGATTTGAGCTATTCAGGAGCATACCTCAAGATTATTAGGCCCAGGGTCGGACTGGGTCAGTTTTTTTTGCATCTGCTCGACAGTCAAAAAAAGGGCACCCCTCCCCCCCTCGTTACAACATTTTCAACGTTATTGAGGGTCAGATTTTGCATTGAAAGCAGCTTAGCTGACATTCCTACACTAGTTAATTTTTGTCAGGTGGGTCATTGCTCTTGGTTTCAACACAATTTAAGCTTTTGTACCGCATTATTATTTTTCCCCAAGTTCCTTAAAAAGGGTTAAAGGGTTTAACGAGCGTTAACCACTCCTGGTCATCTACCCGAAGCCCTAAGGCCCTATGTCTGCCCCAAGTCCCCCAAGTTCCTGAAATGTGCCCAACTATGCTTCGAGATATAAGACACTGACGCTGTGGCGCCGTGCTACAATGGTTTACAACCTCGACAATTGAATTGATGTGATGTTTGTTGTGATGATTGTTGCCTAACTTGGCGCGACACACTAGCGTAAATAGATAAATATTTGTTGCCTGTTTACACTTTTGTATTGTTTAACCTTATCAGGCCCGACGGATGCAAATAATTAGTGGCACGGCTGTTGTGAGGCTTTAATATGGGGGGGGGGGGGGCTGACCCCAAAGCAATACCTAAACTAAACATTATTTGTTTAAATTTTATTATTATTTACTTAAATTAAACATGTTGCACCTTACAGCTTGCTATCTCATCATTTTCTGTCTCCAGATAAAAGCTTCCCAAAACTTGCTGACGTAATAGGATCAGCATGCTGGACAAATATTTTCTGTCACCCGTATCTGTTGTTTCCTTGTACACGTGTAGTACCATCTGATGGCTTACAACAAGTAAGAATAAAAAAGCTGCCGCCACTGCCTAAAATTTCTGAAATACGCCACTTCCCTTTGAATGTGGACGCGCCGATCTTTGCCAGCGCCGCCGCCGAAGAATGTTTTACTAGCGCACAACTCTAGTTTCAGCGAATTATAAATATCGGCCAGCACTGCACGAAGTGGGCATGGTCCACTCACTGCTTAGGGGAAAAAAGTTGATTTGTCAGGGAGGGCAGCTTAACAACCCAGATAGTGCGTGAGCAACTTGCTAGTCACTTTGCCAAGATTAGAACTAATCTTGACTTTGCACAGGGATGACAAGGGTCGGAACGGAACGAATGATTATGAATGATCAACATGCGTTTATGCAGGTGTATTTTTTTTTTTAATTATGTGCCTAAAACTGGTACAGCTGTGGCCGCACGAGCCGTAACGCTTCCGTCGACCCTGACCTTGTTTATTTTGCTGCTTATGTTTTGTTTTGTATACAACTTCAGTCATATAATTAATGAATTTCATTAAAGTTAAAGTTAACGTTTTTTTCCATCGGCTTATTGAGACTTTATAATATTGGCTTTTTTTGTGAGGCCTTTTTCCATCCGCTTTCACTTCCAACGGATTTTATTCGGTGAATTTTTTTTTTCGCGGCTTTTTTTTTTCGACGCATGCTCCCTCGCGCCTGTTTTATTTTTATTTTTCCTTCCCAACCGGTCTTTTCCACTTTCGCGCCTTTTGTTATTACGCAAGGTTCCGCCAGATGGGGTAGCGCTCGCTCACGCATTGGCCTTCGCTTCCGGGGGCTGGCGTTCTGTTCTTCCGGGAAAAACTACTCGCTCTTCGCGACTCTGCTTCTCCTCCTTTAGTTTGTGCGTCACCGACCAACGGAATCGGCCGGTTTGTGTGTGTCAGGTCTGGCTTGGCCTCTCGAGTCGTAACCACAGGGGTGTGACCGCTCCCTTGCCTTTTCGACGTGACCGCCGCTATGCCAGCTTAAAAGGTTTTAACATGTACTGCTGCTTTTAAGGGGAAAAAAAAAAGCCCCGCTTCCCGATGTCAAGACGAAGATAACGACATCGGATCTCAAAAACCTGACATCAAGATTCACGTAAGATTGTTTTTATTTAACAACGAGTTTAAAAGATGGATAAAATGGCCGCATACATCGAGCATATGAAGGACTCGAATTTGGTGTGGGAAATCCAGGAATATTTCGGTATTCGCAAGATCGCGCCCCGAATACCTACGATAAAAGTGACGAACGGTTCGTACAGCGTCAATAACCACGGTGACGAAAACGGCACCGGTGCCGAATCGCCGGGAAAGACTGAAAACGTACAGGTCAAGCGGCGACACCAGCACCAAAAATCCTTGTCGAACGGATACGTGAGTGACCAGTTTCTGCGAGGATCGGACTCGAAATCGGAAACGCCGGAATGCGAAATTAATAAGTCAGTAGGTGGCGGCGTGACCCCGGTCTCGAGCGATTCCGGGGTCGAAGAAACAGTGACCGATTCCGACAGCGCCGATGGGGGGAAAACAAGTAGCGTAAACAAGAAACGCATCAACGGACCTAGTGCGATAAACAGTATTAAGGAAGACAAATACGAAATCACCAATAAGTTTTGGTACTACCTCTTTTGCTTCGGGACGGCCCTGGGCGACGAAACCTTCTACGCCAGTTTTTTCCCCTTCTGGTTTTGGAACATTGACGGGGCCGTCGGAAGACGCGTGGTGATGGTGTGGGTGATGATCATGTATATCGGACAGGGATTGAAGGACATCATCTGCTGGCCGCGCCCCTTTTGCCCTCCCGCTGTTCGTTTGGAAAAGAAATGGGCCCTGGAGTTTGGCATGCCCTCCACCCACGCCATGGTCGGCTTGTCGGTGCCCTTCTCCGTGCTGTACTACACCATGTACAGATACGAGGTACGGTATTATTTGCGGTAATAATTTTGTGTATGTGTGTGTATTATTTAGGAGGCAGTTCCGTATAGGGCCACCAAACCCATAACGTAAGTTTTCATTTGTTGATGTTTTGTGCGATGGTTGTGTCCTAGGGTTGTAGGAAGTTCACCAACAGTGATTGTTAATTTTAGACAAAACTCAAATTCGCTCAAAAAATGCTTGAAATGTCACGCTTCTTCATGGGTATTGGACTTTCAGATGCTGGAAATGGTAAGAAGCCGTGGTTAGTGCAAAGGTAAGGCATGTGAAGTCGGTGAGGTCTCAATAAGCTGTGAAGTAATTATGGGGGGGGGGGGGCAAGTTTGCTTCAATTGGCACTGCAACCCTCTGTATAGCCGTTTAGTTGCCTCTAGGTCAGTAACGCCTTATAGCCTACCATGTCTCGAGCACATATTTAACCCACATGTATGCGGATTAAGTGGAAAGTCGCTCGGAACGGAGTAGACACCTCTCCGAATGTATCCACCTTTTTCCGGGCGCCTCTCCCATTTAATCAACATATACGGTATGTGGGTTAAATACGCGCTCGGGACGGGGTAGCCTGTAAGGCGTTACTGGCCTAGTGGCAGCTAGACTTACGTACAGACGGTTGGCAGTATTATTGAAGAAACTTGTCCTTCCTCCCAGTCCACCCCAAACAAATACTTAGCCAGCGTACGGGAACCTTATCCAATAAGCTGTGAATGGATAGCGTATCAGGGTTAAATGAATCTGATTCATAAATGGATCGAACACACTTAACTTCAACACTGGGTGCTCGGAACGCAAATGTGGATTGAATTCTGAATTGGCAACATTCCATCACCAAGTAGCAATCATGTTTCGTTTACTGTTTACTCTAATGCACTTTGCCTAAACAAAAAGTGCACACTTATTCAGTTTATGCGCCTGATAGTGCCTATTATTTAACAATTAAGAAATTAAACGATAAACATGCTGGTGGCACCATGTCTCGAGTGTTGGCTTAGCACGGATTTGCTAATTTTAAGCGACAGTAGCGTGGTCTGGCGAGCGCTTGAGGAACTAGGAACTAAACCCCTTTAACCACGCTTTTCCCTCTTAGCTTGGAAGGGGGGGGGGGGTCCAACCAACCTTAATAGGGATTCGACTCTAAATTCGGAATTTGATCCGAATGAAACGCTTGTGCTTGGAAAGCGTTATTAGCCATCACGTATTGGTTTCTGCTCACCTCTTGCCAGTATGGTATATCGTTTCGAAGTTTTCGTGATGCACTGTTTTTTCAAATTTATGTATTTCTGCCATTGTGTAATTTTGTTTACACACTGTTTCAGCCTATTTCAGAAGCATTGGGCGTGTAACTCTTCAGGTGTGCAGAATAGCCTATGCCAGAACACTAGAACGAGGTTCGCGGGAAATTTCAGAGAACTGTGGAAATTCACTAAAAAATGGCTTGTCTACAAAGGCTGCGGTAATTTGAAAAATCTGTAGAAAAATGTTGTGGAAAATTTTGTCCAGTGAGAATTTTATGCACCCCTGTAACTCTTCTTTTAAATCTGAGCAAACTGTTTATCTCTAACTTGGAGGCTACAGTTCCCAGATAACGCTATTTAGAGTGTCGGTCTTCAATTGCTGGTTGATATTTCGGGGAGTAGGGCTAAAATTCAAGTTTCAACTGATGGTTTCCATTTGGGAAATGGTAAGTGACCATCGACATTTGAGAGGGTTGGATGCTGCTATAGTGAAAAGACCATTAAATGTGGCGAGGCCAACTGACTGTTTTTATCACATAGAACTGTACAATTCACTTTTGGTGTCTGTAGAAGAAAGTCTGTGTGTTGGCCGGAATTTATTAGACAGGTTAGGCTATAAAATGAGGCAAACTGAACTTGAGCCGGATTCTGTGATCGTTGATGTACTTCGCTGTGGCCCGGTGAAAGTTAGCACGTGAACTCCTTTCTGCTCGGGGAACTGTTACATATCCAAAGCAAAGTCTGTTCGTAAGCTAACCTAACATGTATTACAAACACAACAGAGCCACAGAAAACAAAGACACAAAGACAATCAGTTTAGAAGGTTGATGCGCTAACAGTGCCGATGCTCAGAACAGAAGAGTGATGGGGCCATGACAAAAAACATCCGCTTCAAATAAAGAGTTAACAGGATAGGCTACCTAATTACTTTCACAAGAAAAACTCCCAAGACGTACCGAGGAACATTCGCCAGGCTTGGTGTCTTTCTCTAAAACTTAATACAGGGGTAGCCTAAATATAACAGAGTTCCCACACAT
>JAHWFP010186250.1:18502-38162 GCA_023313725.1 Lithobius niger | reverse complement strand
AGAGACGAAGTAGGGCAGGAGTAAGCGTGTAGGCTACAGAAGTTATCGAACAGGAAAGAGGAACTTGAAATGAAGTTCTGACTGTCAAAATACATTAGCCTAACCATGAGTGTTTATTATTACACAGCTAGTTCAGCAACATTTAAAAGAACTGGCGAGAACATTTTTCCCATTCCCAGTTTGCAACTTTTTGCACGCTGAAAAATACCTCCATTGCAGTAAACGCAGACTGTTTGCTTTGGTATTTTGTCATCAGATCTTTCCAGGTGGGAGGGGGCAGGAATTCAGTTTCTATGGGCTGTCCGAAAATGTTTATAGCATTCTTGTTCTCGAATACTTTTTTCCTGGAGGAGTCCAGGCTAACAACCTGCCAGCTCGTGAACCCCAGTGCGGACTTGTGTGCACACTCCTCCTATAAAAGTGCCGGCGTACGACTGGAAGACATCTTTTCTTCTCTAGCCTCCACCGTGTGTGAATGCCTTTCGTTTTTTCCTGCTTCAATATCTGCTTTTCACGAACGCCTCCTGCCCTGTCGCTTTCCGCTTAAATAGTCCCGGCTTTTGTTTCATTCAACACAATACCAGATCAGTTCGTCTGCACCTATCTTGGCACGTCACTGTCGCCAGTTCTCTGAGGACCAAGTGCATGCTCTCATGGACCGAGCCCTTCGCGAGTATCACCTCACGTGCCGTTTGTCTCGCCCATCTTTTGGGTCCTGTACGTCAAATTCCTTTGACTGGATCGGGGCTTCTGCTGCTTTGCTTCTGCCTTTCCACAGCTCCCCTTTCTTCCTTTCGCTCGCTTGCTTAGCCAGGAACCTTGCTTAATCAACTCCTTCGGCCCACAGAGCTCTGCACAGATCTGCTTTGTCTCCGTCTTTCGTCTCTCTCTGCGACAGACCTCTGCCTTCGACATCCTCTCTCCTCTGCACATTCGTCTGTTTCGTCAGCGGACTCTGCCACCGTCAACTTCGATACCAACTGCATCCTTGCAACAATCACTGTTTCCTCAACTACATAGGCGTACGACAGGCCAGCACGTAAGGAATACGGCTGTTCGACCCAGGTTTTGCCCTCCTCTGCCAGTCAAGCTGCCAGTTGCTCCACCCTGCTCCACCCTTGCTCTACCCTGCCGTCCATTGCGGCTTTAGACCAACGACAACCCCCTACCTCCATAACGTATGTCGTTTCAACGGGGGATGGTCAACCAAGGTTATCGTTGCCCACTGAGCCGGCATCTTCCCATCCGGTGCTTTCTGACCACGTCACTGTCACACCGACAACGTCGGGTGTTTCACATTCTTCCCCGGCCTTCACCTTTCAACACCGACAAATGCCTTGACAAAAATTGAGCCTGTTGTCGCCTTCCTTCGCAACACCTCGGGTTAATCTGATGTCCTTCGTGCTGCTAATGTTGCGTTCACCGACATTAGCAGCAAGCCTCTCAGCAGCGTTTTCAACTGGAGCCAAATTCAAGTTGCTCTTCCCACTTTCGGACAACTCGCAACGCTACTGACGTCTCCGGTATTGCCAGTTGTCAGACACCCGCAAGCCGCCTTGCAGCAGTTCTCCAGTTTCGTACAGACTGCTGAGCAATTACCAACACCGTCGTCGTGATCCTCATCACCTGACCCCGGGTTCACCTTCACCGTTTCCTCCAACCAGTACCTCAGCAATCGGCCAACATACCCCGGAGATTCCACTGGGTCCTGTGGCCTCGGCTACTCTTTCGTCATCAGCATCAACCAGTACCAATGATGCACCAGCTGAGCCTCGTGTTCCCTCGGGCAGTATGATGATGTCATTGATTTTCTGCTTGTTTACCCTGGTGTTATTCAATGCTCTATGTAACCAGGGATTTGCCGTGCACATTCTGTCTGGCTTCGGCTAAAGGGTTTAACTTCCGCCTGCACCTCTGATCCTGTTTTGATTTCATGTTTACAGACCTTTCACTGTTCCTTACCATGCGGTCGTCCTGCACACCTGCAAGCTTCATGCATTCAACCATGTCATTCTGTATAGCTTCATTATGACGTTACGGCCCCATTCGAGAATTTTTCTGCGGCTTTTGCATTTTAACAGCATCGCCTGTTATCTGTTTTAAAAACTGCATTACTAATGACCTCCTGTTGTACTTCTTTTGCCTCTTCAGTTTCATTCCTTCGTCTTCCTCGTGCCTCGGACCAGTTTTTTTTTTCATTCGTCATGTTTCTGTACTCCTGTTCCTGGTTACACTTTTAGATGTTACCACACTTTTAGACTGTGGCCTTCGATTCCTTACACTTATGATAAACCTTCGGGTCATGGATCTTTTGACTAACGAATTGGACTTTCCTTCGTGTGATACTACAAGAAGGACCCTACTGCAACATATAACCAACTATTCCCTACTTAAGAAGAAGAGGATTTTCAACTTTGTCGACACCTATCATTCAGCTATCTACAAAAACTGTACCCAGTTTCGATAACTCTGCTTATCTGGTTACTTCTGGACATTCCCTGTCACCCTTTGCTTCATGTAATCTTTTCCTAGCTGTCGCCCGCCATCTAGGACTGCGTCTCTTCAACCATGAGTTTTCTGGCCATCTCTGGTTTTATAGAGGATGCCTAACCCCCTTAAACCATTCCGGCCCTCCACTGGCTTTCTTTAAAAAAAGAAAAACGCAGAAAAAACGACAGAAACAGTCATTCCGCCTTTTTTATACTCGATTTCGATTTTCTGTTTATAACTTCACTTGCGTGTAACTTTTGTTGGCTGGGACTTTAGCATCCCTTTTGGTTATGGTCTGCCTTTGATCTTGCCTCGGTATGTGTTCTTTCTAAAATTATGTATAATTATCAACGCCAGGTCCGGTTCTTTTGTGAATTACAGGTAATGTATATTTACGGATGGCACATAATATGAATATTATATATATATATATGTATATATATATATACATATATATTATAAACTTCAAATTTTTTTTCTATTGCCTACCCGTAAATATAATGGGTGCCAAACAACGATAGACCCCCCCCCCCTCCCCAGAGTAAACTAAGCATGATAGGGAAAAAATGAAAGTACCGATAGGTAGCCCATTTTATTGTGGGTTTAAACTCACAAGCTTGTTATTCAGTGTTCACTCCATTGGCGTCACGAGCAGGGTAGAAAGGCAAAAGTGACTCAAAAAGATCTGTGTTGGTTACGGCCGCCTGGTTATTTGGTAATAATTCCAAAACCAGCAATGTGGGCATCATGAAAACTTGGGTTCAGAGTGGGGCTAATCCCCATACGCATTTTAAGCACAACCACAAGTCCATGCGCACCATGTGAGCGGAGCTATTACAAAAAAAAAAACCTGCGACAGCTTTCCCTGGAAGATGCTGCACTGCAGCGCATTCCATATCTGATACTCGATCCATACTCCATACTCCATTATGGAGTATTATGGAGTATTTATGGAGGATCTAAATAACTCCCAATTCCCGAAGCACAGCATTGATATGCTCCTCCATCTTAATATGATTAAATTGAGTTGCAGAGGTTCAGAAAGCATCGTTTTTTGAACATTGTCCTTCTTTGATGGAGCCAAAATTTTCACACACATTCGAAAATGGAGTTCAGTACCGAGCTTTTTAACTCATTTTTGTCTTCCTACTGTTTGTTACGCCAGTGGAGTGAACACCGAATATTGAGCTTGTGAGTGTAACTATTGGTACTTTCATTTTTTCCTATCGTGTTTAGTTTGCGTTGGGGAGGGTGGGAGGGGCTATCATTGTTTGGCACCCTGTACATTACCTGTACCCTCTTGAGTCACCACCATGATATATTGAGAGGAATGAAAGATAGTCCGGTTGCGCACTGTCACTTTTATAGGAGGGGTGCGTACACGCATGCGCACTGGAGTCATCAAACTAGCAGCCTATTAGCCTGGACGTTTCTAGAGAAAAAGTATTCGAGACAACTCTCTCTAATGTCGGTCGCCACTTGCCATTTGGCGAATGGAAATCTGTAGTTGGCGACCTGAAATTTAGCCTTACTCACCAAAATGGCGACTAGCAATAGAGAATGACACTCAAAGAGCGATATCTCGGGAACCGTACAAGTTAGAGAAGAGTGGTTTGCGGTGTTATGCTCAGATTTATAAGGGCTACGTAACTGCTTTATCTTCATTAATATTGGGGTTAAAGAGAATTTTACAATTTCATAAATGCATGAATTAGAAAAACCATGCATCGTGCAAGATGTCATTGGTATGTGGCGAGTAGAAATTGTGAAATGGCGAGTGCTTTGTGAGGTCTAATGGCCAAGTGGCGACTGCTGCTGCTTCACATTCGAGAACAAGAATGCTATAAATTACGGATAATTATATTTTTGGGTAGGCATTCTAATGTTTTTCGTCTGGTGCACGTGTGATACTCGGGGGATTTTCCTGAGCGTTTTCTCTGGGAACACCGATATAATTCTGGAGTGGCAGAATTCTTCTACCCTAGTTAAATTCCTATATTCTTCTCCCAAAACACCAAAACAGGGTAGGAAACGGGAAAATGAGCAAATTTTTCCAACAAGGACACAAGAGGCCTGAAACCCTATCTCCCAAAGCTATATCTACCTTTATACGCAGACTTAGCATGGTAATGTGTGCACAAAATGTAGAGGTATTCACTCTACACACCACCCCTACCCTATAACTTTGGGGAAAAAAACATACTAATCGTAGTATCTCGACATGACCCCTCACCTAAGCTGTGTATAACAATACGGTCGATACAGTACGTTGCACGTTTTCCAGTTTCCTAACTAACCTTCTCAAATGTTGGTTGCCACTCTCCATTTGGCGAATGAAACTGCTGTTGGTGAATTGAATTTTAATTTCTAGTCGTCGGCGCGAAAATTTCTACTACCTGTAAATTTTATTGCATTCCGTTCCTGGATGCTCCTTAACAATGTCTTGAGGTTTTTCGCTCTCTTGATCCGGCCAGTGCGCAACCCCACTGCGCATGCATCACCATGCGCAGCACTCCTATAAAAGCAGACAGCTCACCCCAGGTGGCCATCTCTTTTCCTCAAGCCTGCGCCGAAGACGCGTCGCACCTACCCTTCTGCTTTATCTTTTGCCTCTTGAATACACCTCAAGATGAAGGAAGCTTTGCTGAAAGTCCCAATCTCGTCGGCTCCAGTCCATTCAAGACCATCACCTCTCATAGAAGACCATCACCTGCATCTTTCAGAAGCTTTCGCCGAAAGTCCAAGATGGCGTCGGACCATCTCTCACCTGAAGCTTTTGCCGAACGTCCAAGATGGTGTCGCATCTTCTCTCACCTGAAGCTTTCGCCTGAATCTTTCAACACTTCCTCCAAGTCGGCGCTTCGTCTTTTTTCTTTCACCAGCATCTTTGTCAACAGAAAATCTTCACTCGACTCTTCCAGACGTCCACCAGTCACAATCTTCACAATTTTCAGCTTCACTTCCCTCTGTTCATTGCACATTCTCACTTCTTGGACTGACTGAACTCCTCCACCAACAGCATCCAGCACCCGTCATGTGGGCCCGCTGTCCTCCACCTGCCATAGCAGGTACTGAAGCCTTCATTCCTCGACAACTTCAACCGCTTCAACGGCCTTGCAAGCCCTCGCCCGTGACCACCCACTACTTTGCTGAGTGTCAGCTTTTAGATCCCAAAGAGTCAACCATTGTTGCCTCCCAACCACCATGGCCTGCCGGTTCTCTACCGCTATCACGCAGTAACCCCCAAAGCAGAATTGTCTGCCACTGTCTGCGACACCAATTGTCGGGGAAAAATTATCTGCAGCTAATCTATTTTTTCGTATGGTTACCAACAAATTTATTGGTTTTTACTGAATAATTTTTCAGTGCTTTATCCTATTGATCTGGCTCTTCCATCAATGGAAAGGTCTCGTCGAGATGATTGAAATGGTGTATTGGAATGTACAAATCGGTCAAAAATTGACGAAACGGCAGAAATTTCGTCAAAACGGCATCTTATTGTCTGCGACTGTGCCAGATTATCTGCGACATAGTCGCACGTCGCACCACTTTCTGCCTCCGGGGCAGTAACCTTCCTGCCGCACAATTCTCCATCGGACTCCTTGCCACTACATTCTGCACAAGGCTGCCTGCCGCTTCCCTCCGGTTCTGATCACCACTCCCCAGCTTCCAATCCCTCGCCTGAAAGAACATTTTTCACCTGATGGAAATTATGGGCCCGAGGGAAGATCTTTCGCCTCAAAGAAGATCTCTCAACTGCTGGAAATCTTTCGCCCAAAATAAGATCTTTTGTCTGTAGGAAATCTCGCCTGTCTGAGGGGCTTCCACCAGTAAGAAGATCCTTCTCCTGAGAGAAGCTCCATCACCTGAAAGAAGATCTTTCGCCTGAAAGTAGATCTCTTGCAAAAAAAAGATCTTTGCCTGCAAGCTAATCTTTCACCTGAAGGAACTCTTTCGCCTGAGAGGAAAATCTTATACTGATAAGATCTTTTGCCACAAAGATGATCTCCCACGTACAGGAGGAGTTTCTCCTCTTAGAGAAGATCTTTCACTTACATGAAAATCCTTCGCCTAACATAGATCTTTCACTTGAAGGAATCCACGCCTGTGAGAAGTTCTTCACCTGGAAGATGATCTTTCACTTGAAAGCATACCTTCACCAGAAAGAAATCTTTCACCAGCGAGAAGATCTTCCACCTGTATGATGTTCTTTTGCCTGAAAGAAGATCCTTGCCTTTAAGAAAATCTTCCGCCTGAGGAAGATCCGTCGCCCGGAGGAAATATTTGCTCATCCGAGGATCTTTCACCAGTATAAGATCATTTGCCTGTAAGAAGATCTTGACCTGAATGAAATCTTCGCCTGTGAGAAGATCTTTCACCCATTTTGAGCCCCAATTTACTCTCTCCTCGCTGGCCTTTCGTCAAGTAGGCTCCGGCGTATCAGACTTGCTCGAATCTCGTCCCCGTTTCTGATGTACTGTCCACGGCAACTTTGAGTCTTTGAATTACGTCGTTTGTTGAGTCCTGTTTGTCTAGCTGAGAGAGGTCCCATCCACACACCAAGCCGTGTGTGGATCAACTGATCCTTCGTACCCGATATTCACGCTTTATATAGCAGCGAATATGGTTACGAAAGTGCCAGTGGTGCACTGCATGTGCGGGCTTGTCTGCGAGACCTCTTGCCTGCTCCTCTTAACCTTACAGTGAAGTGGCTTATGGGGTTGCTTCGTAAGTAGCGGCCTGTCCCAGCGTCATCTCGTAGGACCAGGGCACCACCTCGCCATCATCTCCCTCTACCTCTTCAGGAACATTTCAAGACAAGAAACAGTCCTCATGATCAATGTCCATTCAACTCCACATGGGCCTCAAAATCATCTTGATTTCGCATTCTCTGACACCCGAATCCATCCAGATTCCGAATCATGACACGATGATCCCCCAAAAACCTCAAAGGCCATCATCATTCCGAACTTTCAGACCTCACGAGCAACAAACCTTCAAACCTTTTGTTCGAACTAAACACCTTACCTCCAATTGAACAAACAAACGATTGTCAAGTTCCAAACCCACCTTTCACTACCTTCTCCAATGAACCAACGTGACCATACAATCACAAGTTGGATCAACATGATTATCCGCAAATTCAAGGCACTGAGATCTCGTGGCCACTCCACAACCTCGTCTCCATCACTGAAAGCCTCCAAGTTGCATCAGAAGAAGCCTGACTATCCTCTCAATTGACACATTCATGGACATGTCAAGGCAAGCTATGGGCTGCACCATCATTAGCAAGATATGCAGTCCAACCCCCTTTAAGCACTAAATAACAGAAACGAAGACAAGCAAGACCCTCATCTCTGCCCCGGACTTCCACATCGATCGTTCCACTCCGGTTTCTGTTCATTTTCAACAAAGCGCAAGGTTTTGGTAAACTTTTTTGGGGAGCCAGTCCGCAACCTTGGTAACCCGTCGTGATGGTGCCCGCCACCTGTATTGACGAGGTCAACTGTAAATACAATAAAATTTACAGGTAGTAGAAATTTTCACGCCGACGACTAGAAACCTAATTTTACCGGGAGGGGGGGGGGGGGCAAAATTGGTTTCTATCGTCTAAACGAAAATTTATACTACCCGTAAATACCCACCCTACCTCCCCTCTTGAGTCACCATCCATCCATCATGGTCGACATATTGAGAGGAAAAGAGATGGCCACCTGGGGTGAGCTGTCTGCTTTTATAGGAGTTCAAGAGAGCTAAAAACCTCAAGCCAGTTAAGGAGCATCCAGGAACTGTATGCAATAAAATTTGCAGGTAGTAGGCTATAAATTTTCGTTTAGGCGATAGAAACCTATTTTGACACCCCCCTCCCCGTAAAATTAAGATTTTTTAACCCTAACAATTTAAGCCGTGTAAGCTAGAGGCGAACTGTTTGTCATGTTTTGAACCGATTTTACAAGGGTAAAAAAATGTTTCTGCCATAATATAGACTACTGAGGTTTAAAAAAAATTGCACCCGATAGGTTCGTAAATTTGAAAGAAAAAAACTTGCATGCAAGGCAAGATAAATGGCTAAGTGACAAGTTGAAATTAAGAGGCGAATGCCAAATAAGGACTACAGGCAAAGTGACAAATGCTACTGGAGTGGGAAACCCCTCTCTATTGCATTTTAGCATGGAACGTGTTCTGAAAGAAAAAAAATAAAATGCGTAGCATCAAAAATTGGGGCACATTCACGAACTTGGGGAAGAGGAAGTTCATGAACATTATGTCAAACATTTTGTATTTTGTCTCTGTAGTACACTGCTCTTCATCAGGAGGTTGAGACTTGAAGATGACAAGATGATTGGTGAGGACTTAATCCCTGCCATTTTCACAATTTATCTTCCTGATACAAGACAAAATATTGAGGACGGGATACTCTGGTCTACAAGTTTTCATTTTTAGGCTGTCAAAGAAAAAAATCTTCTTTAGGCCATTTAAAAAAAAAAACTTTTTTTCCGGCTGTTTTTTCTTCTTTTCTTTCATGTTTGCTTTTGATGTAGCCTACACAATGAAGTCAGAAAGTGAAACAACCACTCTTGCCATTTTATAAGGTCACCTCTTAGTCAGAACAAATTGGCTTTTGCTGCAAAAAGCCAAGCTGCACAGCACGTAGCCTAAAGATAATAAAAAAAAATGTTCGTGCAGAAACCTGAGAAACAGATTTATTTTTTTTACAGTAATTTATTAAATCTAAAACCTGTTGTAATCTTTAAACCAGGGCCATTATGAAAAAAAAATTGGTAATCTGTGTGTAACGTGGCTACCAATGGCTGTAATTTTGTCTTTCGGCTGCAAAGTAGTATCACATCACTGAGTTTATACCCACAGCTAAATTTTTATAAAATAATTATAGTTTAGTTGCGTTTCACATTTATACCCACAGTTGGGGCACGTAGAAAACGCTTGTTGGTAATTTTGAAACAGATGTGGGGGTAAAAATGAAACACCAGGCAATTTTGACTTCATTTTAATGGTTAGTGTGTCTTTAGGGCCTGTGGTTCAGTTGAAGGCAAGTGAAATGGTAACTTGACAACATTTAGTGTCAGCTGCACATAGAAAAATAGTAGACTACTGTCGTGTTTTAAAGGACTATTGGGCTATTGAAATTATTTCATGGCTGATTTCTACGAAATGCCACAAGAGAGGGGCCTACGTTAACCATTTCCCGGGCCCAAATGACCCTCCCAGTACCCCCCCCCCCCCCGACTTCAACTTATTTTCAACGTACAGGCAAGAAATTGTCTACTTACCCACTGTACTCAGAATAGAATTTAGTTACCTAACTGTATGAATGGTAGGAAGGCTATCGTCAAATTTAGGGTTGGGGCGATAATTCGATAATATCGTGAAAAAAATTTCGTCGATAATTGTCGTATCGCACTTTTTCTGATTTATCGAATTATCGTGCAAACCTCGATGCTTAAATTGCCATATCTGGGAAACCGGAACAGCTAGAAACAAGCGGTTTGCGTGCGGAATTGTAAGGTCTCTCCAACCAAGTGTGCAATACAGTTGCTAACCACTTTAGCTGACTGGAGTGTTAGTTTGAAAAAAAAAGCGTGAAGTACTAGCTAAGTTTACTGCATGGTGAAGAAGTAATGGACAATAGCAAGTGCAATTTCATGTCTACTGGCCAGATGGCGAGTGCCATCTTCAAAATTTACATTCGTGAAGGTTGCACTGTAGGCTTCAGCCAAGGTTTTTTTTTTTTTAATTAATAAAATTAAAACGGTTATTCCAAGCTCAAAATTTGTTTTAGCGCGATATTATCGATAATTAAAAAGTTTAAGTTATCGGTAATATCTCGATAAAACAAATTATCGGGATGATTTCAAAAAGATTTATCGGGATGAAATTTTTTTTTATCGTGCAACCCCTCACTCCTAATCAAGATACTCTTTCTTTTGTGGATGCTGCACATTTTAGATTTTAGCCGTTTCATTAGTAGCGAAGGGCGGCTCTACTCCAATAGTTTTAGAACGGAAATATTGTCGGAGCTACAACTGACAGCATTGCATCGTCATTCAGAACTTCCAGTACTCGCCCAGAAGATCTGTCCTGGAAGTAGCCCATCATTAAATTTTGACTCTTGTCGTAGCTTAGCATTTTGACATTTCCCTAGTTACTGGCTTCTTCTTTCTTAGCTTCAGTGTCACTGCCCAAATTCAGTAAATGAGGGTGGGATACCATACTGCCGTGTTTCTAATCTAATCTACGTCATTATCTGCATTGAATATTTCGTGTACTCTGACTGAAATTATGAAATATTATTGCTACACACTCTTCACTATTGCATGTTGTGTGTTCGACTGATTGTAAATTTATGGCTAGAACCTATTTCATAAGATAAAACTGATTTAAAATCAAAGACTTTTATTGTTGATGTAAATCGTGGTTTTAATCAGTGTTTTAAATCGGGTTGATTGAATTGGCTAGGCCTGGATTTGAAACGGGAAAAAAATTGTAATATGTTTCGAATTTTATATGAATTTTTTCCCAAAATCTTATTCGAAAAGCCGAACAAATTAGCGTACGATCACAAACATCATCATGAAGTTGGCTATATTTATCGTACCGGGAAAATACGCCTAGACCTACATTAAAAAATAATTTTAGAGTAAGGTCTGAACCACTTCAGTGTAAAATCGTCTGTCAACTCCATTTTGCGATTTGAGTGATTTTGTTTTGTGAAATTAATTGCATAGCTTGCCTGAGCCTGTTATTTCTTTTTAATCACGATTATTAGATAGCGATCAATTCGTTAGGTCATACAGCATGTTGGCAAAGTGATGCTGCAATTTAATTAGCACTCAGCAATTCAAGTAGCCTACCCTAAGGCTTTGCATTCTTGTAATTGTATGGATGACTGTCTGTCTCTTGGTACTCTTATAAATAAAAATGCATCTTAAAAAAAAAAGAGCACTAGAAAGGTCGTTCGGCTAATCTCCTCTTGGAATGCACGCAGGTGTGGCTAATAATTTAAGAAACGTACAATAATGAAGGCGTTTTTTTTTTTTAACAAGACACGAAGTGCATAGACAAGATGCAGCCTACAACAGCAGCTTTCCGCGGAAGTGAACTTTGGATGAAGACATTTATTACCATTATTATGTAACTTAAATCCCTTGCTATGGCTCAGACTTGAAGAAATTGCCGTAATGCCGCTGCTGTAATTGAGTAGGCACATCTGCTGTGGATCTTATAAGCATTCGCGATAATGAAACCAACTTTGCCAAGACGTGATTTTGTCAGGGGCGTGCGTGCCCCACGGGTGTGGGAGAGGGGGAGGGGGAGTAAGGAAATTTCTTACAGAGGTTCCAGGGAAAACTCCGAAATATAAACGTAAACGTAGCTAATGAAAATTTGTTGAAATTGGAGATAGCCTACTTTTTGAAATTGTTTTGGGAAAATTTTGTCCAGCAAGAACTTTCGCACCCCTGCTTGTGCGTACTGATTCTTTTCTTTATGTAGCCTTTGGTGGCATACTATGCATATAAAAAAATAAAAAAACTATCCGGTAGTGTTGGTCAGTACCAGAAGTTTTTCAATCGGTGCCGGTACCGGTACCAAGCTTAGTGCCCAGGTACTTATGAATGAGGTGGTATCTGCTCTGGTGCCAACGCCTCCAACAAATCATAACGACAACAAATTTGATTGAAAAAATGTGTCTTGTTGATATAGTTTTAATGGGAAAAAATGTATTGGTTTTTCTCCCTTATTTATGCTTCATGCTTGTTTCACGACATATTTGATTTAAAAAAAAAAACATTTTTAGTTATCATGCTAGCCAAGTAGAAATGCAAATATAAACAAAAACTGGTAGTAGAATTGAAAGCTATGCAAATTTGTCTCCACTTTTGTGCACTGATTATTGCACTACTTTGATCCCTACAGCCCAAGGCCAAAATGAATTATTGTTATAATTTTAGCGCTTTTTTTTTCAATATTAAAACCATACCGGTATTTGGTAGGCCTACCGTTGAATTTTTTGTACCCCGGTACACCGTGAGAACCGGTTTACTGCCCAACACTACTATCCGGTTAACATTCCTCCCAGAATTAGTACAGATGTTGAATGTGAAAACCAGCACAAAACTGTCATTGAGATGTAAATGTGTCTATTTTTGGGTAGCGAAAAGGGTTTCTTTTTACATTTTGAATAGCGTTCAGTTGTTAGCTTGTATTACGAACACAAAAGAAGGGAAACAAATAATAAAAAAGACTGCAAAGAATTCGGTTTCAAATGAAATGAAATTTACAAAGTGTATGCGGACACGTGTCTATATCCTAGATCAGTTTATGTGATTGTACTGAAGTAAGTATTATTTATTTATACAATAATTGCAACGCCCTAACAGAGCACTAAATGTAATATCAAAATCTAAATAATAATTCTGGAGGCCGGCTAAAAGGGAAAACCGGAAGGACAACAATCACTTCTCCCCTCCTCACTCCCGCATTGCAAATGCACTCTCCCATTCTACCTGCGTGGAAACAGGAGGCAGGCATGAGTGGTCAATCAACTCAATAAAGGTTCAATCTGACAAGTCGTCTGGCCGAACAATCACTTTTCCCCTTGTCGCGCCCGCATTGTAAATGCGCTCTCCCATTCTACCTGCATTGAAAGAGGCAGGCATGAGTAGTCGATCAATCTGACAAGTCGTCGGGAACAGTGCCGGGAAATGTGTCCGTAAACTTAATTCATGACCGGCCCCGTGCATAGCACGGGCTTCCTCTAGTAAAACAATAAAATCCAACAATAAACAACAGAAAAAAAACAGACTCGGAGACTGTGCCGACAAGTAAGTGGTTGACAAGTAAGTGGTTGACAAGAAGCTTTAAGTTTGGCAGCAAATGCCACATCACTATTTTAAAAAAACAAACTCACTTTCAAGGCAATTTCAGTCAATGATGTTACGAGGAAAACACGAACCAGCAAAGGTGTTCTTGTTGCACTGGAATCGTTTAACCTTCCTTGCAAGGTCCATCCGACTCATAAAGTCTGGGGAAGAACAAAAACGAGCAGGTTCGAGCAAAGTGGCACCATTTAAAATGCGGAAAAAAACATGAAGTCTGTGTAAATTTCTCTGACCTGCATGGATTGCCACGGCAGAATGTTGCACATGCTAGTAACACAATTATCTCTCTTATAGTCGCCACACACCATCCTAGCTGCTCTACGCATCACCCGTTCAACACAGTCTTACAAGGTCAACGTGTACGGATCCCAGACAGCACAACAATATTTCAATTTGGGTCTCGTCACTGTGTTGAAGACAACCTCACGGACCTTGGCACTAGCGTCTTTCAACAATCTATGGAAGAAACGAACTTCACCATTTGCGCTGGCACAGATGCTTTCGACATGATCAGACCAAAATAACTTGTTATTAAGTTTGATACCGAGGCAAGTGATGGTGTCAACAACTTGTAATGCAGGACCTTTTAAATAATAAATTGGATATCTGTAGTTTCTCTTGTGCGAAATGGGAATTGCCCTTGTCTTCGTTGCGTTAAGGTTCATTTTCCAGGTATTACATCAATCGTTAATCCTATCCAGGTCTGCCTGAAGGGCAAGGTTGTCAAGCTCGCTCTTAATAACTCGATAGATGTGGGTATCGTCAGCGAACAACTTATGTGCAGAGTCAACAACATCCATCAAGTCATTAATATAGAGTAGAAAAAGAATTGGACCGCTCACAGAACCCTGCGGCACTCCATACGAGACCTAGAACCTTCAATAACGACATATTGACCTCGGTTCCCCAAAAAATGAGTAAACCACTTGGTAACAGACGTAGCAATACCATAAGCCTCCATCTTCTTGAGGAGGTGATCGTGGGGGGCAGCATCAAAAGCTTTAGCCATGTCCAAGGAAATCAAATCAACAGTATATCCCTGGTCCAAACCTGCCGCAATGTCATGCACCATGGAAACAAGCATAAAGCTCACATGAAGAGCCTTTCCTAAACCCAAATTGTTCTTGTGTTATAAGGTTCTCCTGTCCAAGAATTAACCATCTGGCAGACAATGATGTGTTCAAGCATCTTGCAACAGATTCAGGTTAAGTGCCACAGGCCAATAATTTTTCACATAGTTTTTCTTCCCACCCTTAAATAGAGATACCATGGCAGAGAGCAACCAATCATGCACCAACCCCAACTCAAGTGATTTAGTAAAAATGTACACCAAAAAATCATGATAGTCTTCTTCAGGATCACAGCAACAATACCATGAAGTCCTTAGTCCAAGGTTGTCATTGAATTGGCCAAGTTTGACTGATGGAATACCGCCAAACGTGACGGAATCATGATGAATATCTATAGCTAATACAAGCGGCTGCCAGTGACAACTTAGTCGCAACTGGTCTGTTGTACACTTCTGCCACTTTCGAAAATGTTGAGGTGTACCTCTACCATACGCTGCAACAGCGATATCCATTAGATATGTTCTAAAACCATTACAATTTGGGCAAAAAAATTTAACTGCCGATTTAATTTCGTAAATAGCAGCTAAGGGGCGATGGATAATTGTCTAACTGGAAAATCGTCTAACTAGAAATTCGTCTAACAGGAAAATTGTCTAATGTTCCTGCCTCGCTCGTGCTGCCACACTCGCGGCGGCTGTACATATAACATCAGAAACCGGAGTTAAGACGTTTAGCCAGTTAGGCGTTTATCCATTATACGATATTCTGTTTGGACGATTTTCCAGATTTTTTTTATTTATGCAGATCGATATTAGACAATTATCCCATTAGACGATTTTCCAGTTAGACCTTCTTTCGACACCCTACAGCTAACAGATTGGGTTCGAGAGTAGGTATATTCATGTAGCAACACGGTGAGGAGACTTCACATTGACGTGATTTTCGGCCTAATTTTGTTTTCCCTGTAGTTTTATTTTCGTAGTAGTGGAGAATTGGGTTTGAGAGTATGCCTATTCATCCATGCAATACGGTGTCGAGACCATATCAAATGAAGCTAATGTGTGTCGTTAACGAAATCCATTTTTTTATTGTCATTGAAAACGTCCATTACTTTTTTTCCTTAATAGCAGTTCCTTCCGTTGAAGGGCTCAATCCCCTAGAAGAGAAGTTGGCTTGCCTGCCATGCTCGTAGCTCCCATCTACTGTTCAGGGACGCAGGTCTCTATATTAAGCGTCGCCCGGCGCTGGGCTTCAGTCTTTCTTCCTAGGGCAGCCACGACGTGTGGTTCTCTTCAAAGGCTCTCGCTCTTCTTTCTACTGGACTCTACCACTATACCAGAACCTGGCGGGTTCTCATGGACCCTCTAGTTGTCATCGCCTCCCCGGATTCATCCGCTCCATCGGCCTTCCTGCCTCGGCCCAGCTCGCTGGACGCCAGTCTTCTTCCTCTTCTTCCCGGCTTCTTTCCGGATTCCTTTCCTATTCAGATTCAATAAAAACACAGTGGTACCGGATTCCTCGGCCACCTCGTTTGTCACAAGCCACTCCGGTACGATGCAGCGGACGCACACTTCCCTTCAGGCCTTCCCGAATTCACCTCAATTGCCGGCATCTCCTAGCCTCTGCTTCCCTCGGCCGCATTCTGGACTCCTACTTCGGCTACCGATATGCAGATCCTCCATTACACCGGTCTCCTTTCCTGCCGCCTGCATCTACGGGTTTACCAGCGGATTCCACTGGTTCAAGTTTTCTCTACTCTCCCGGAATATGCGGCATCCGACTGTGACAGGTACGACAGGAACCAACGCTACCGAGTGGGACGACTTCTCTTGGGATTATGTCATCAGTATCCACTCTTATTACACTACAGGTTTGCTTCTTCTTTCTCCCGCTTCTTAAAACAGTGACTTTACCATCGGCTTCCTCTTCTCATCGTGATTTCTTCTAATAAGACCCCTGTTCTACAGACATCAGGACTCCGATTTCGACGTATGTTTAGACGCCCCAAGACCAAACACACAGCTTCCGCCCTCGTCAAACGGATTCCCTTCTGCCCATCTCAGCATTGTGGAACTACCAAACCCTCTTCCCTGTTACTTCATCTTCCCATAAGGAATCCAAGCTCCTCGTCAGCACCGTCTGTACATTCTTGGTTGTGGATTACCAAGATTCTTCACGCCAACCATTCATCCTCTGCTCTGCTTACTTCAGCATCAACCCTTCACGCGTTGTTTGTGGATTCCCCTGTCCCCTAGCCGTCTTACCTGCCAGGGAAAATACAAAAAAGGGGTGGGGGTGAGAAACACTAGGTACCAGGATTAGACTGTGTAAGCCGTCCTACCATCACCCACTAGAACCTAGACACCGACTTTGGTCAGGACAACGACCAAGTCTGCTCCACTACAACCACCGGTCCCCAAGGACACTTACAAGTTTCTCCCTGTCACCGTCAGACGTCCACAAGAATTCTCACGTATGCTAACGGTTTTCTCCCGTTACGCAAACGACTTCGCTTCAGTCCCAACCGTCATCATGGCTGCTCCTCATCAAGATGATTAGACTAACTCTTCCTGCAAAAGATGGTGACCAAGACACCGCTGCCCCGGTGGACAATCACATTGGACCTTTCCTACATCCTGTTAGATGTTCCTGTTTGGAATTCGTGTGTGATAAATTTCACCTGGACCCACATCCGTGCTGCCAATTCCACCAAACCTGCGATTGGTATACTCGCCAGTGCAGCGCGTGTGACAAAATAACCGAAGATGAGTGGAAGGTTGTCAGATTATCCTTCGTCGGCAAAACTTGAAGCGGGCATCTCAACGTTCCTCCGCAGGTGACGAGCCTTCTTCGGATCAACCTACCAAGTTTTTTTTTTTTTTTATTATTTGGTATGGATTGCCTAGTCAGCTTTCAAATTTGTTTCTTTTCAATTCATGCTGCTAACTCCATTACTTTTTACTTCGAGTTAGTCGTAAGACGTGAAAAGAGACAAATTTGAAAGCTGACTATGCAATCCATCCCAAATAATAAAAAAAAAAAAAACTTGGTGCCTATTTGTCCTCTTTTCTCTGGCGGTTGGGGGGCCCGCTGCCCTCCAACGGTTCCACACAAATGCCCCGGGTTTAACACAAACGATCCAGTATGTGTTAGTAGTAGGGATGGGTCGGTTTCATTTTTTTTGATTTCGGTTTCTGCCACCATCCACCCCAACCAGATTTTCCTAATTTTTTTTCTTGCAACAGTTTTATTACTAGCTTCAACTTACTCCTGCTTTCACTTTCAGCAGCGTCATAGACCGTGGGTCTAGCTGTGGCGCCATTTTCCTCTACTATTTTCGTTTTAATAGCTAGGAGCTTTGCTGTCATTTATACGTAGAAAATGATAATTATTAAAAAAATGTAAAACAACAAATCATTTTTTTTTTTATTTTCGAACACCGTACGAAAAACCGACACAAAATCCGAATCGGTTTCACGGTGTCGGTTTTCAGTAAAAAACGAAAATTCGGTTTCGGTTACCGACCCATCCCTAATTAGTAGTAAGAAGTAATGGAGTTAGTTGTAGAAAAAAAAAAAAATTGGTGCCTATTTGTCCGGTGCCTAATTATCCGGGTGCTTAAATTTGGGTGCCTACGTGTCCGGTGCCTATGTGTCCTACATCCGGCACAGCTACGTGGTGCATGGAGAAATACCCGGAACATTCTCGAAAGATACAAACTACTAAATATGTTCCGGGAAGACACCTGTGCAATGTGCATGGTGCTTACGCAATCATTAGTCATAACACCCACCCGGCAGCCCTTCTTGCGTAAGGAGTGTGACCTACTTTGGAATAGTGTTCTGGTTAGTAATCTGGCCAACCTTCCGAATCTGATATTTAGGTATACCCAGTGTAGTGTATGACCGTTTTGCCGAATCCCGTTTTGCCTAATATATATTTTTTTGTAAATGCGTGCCTCATTGGCGCTGTCTTGCTCTCTGTGGCTAAACGTATAACAAATCAGAAATCGCAACTAAATATAAATTCTTTCCAGTTAGGAATGCATCTTCAACTTCTCCAATATTAATTTTTAATTGGTTGAATCGGCAATTCCCCTTTCGTCGACTTTTAATCGGGGCTTAATTTTCGGCAAAACGGTTATCACCCCACCAGTGTAGAACAGGGTTGGTTTTCTTTCTCTTCTAGTGGAAGAAAAATGGGCGGGCGGGCGGGCGTGTCTTTATGGGAGGAGGTGGGGGAGCGAAGACTGGAAAACTCGGAAGGCAAAATGGCGAATTTATTATATTTGTAACTTGAAGGTTTTGGAAGCAAGTATTAGACTTAACTAAACCATGTGCAACGGCTGTTTGCTGTGACGTCACCATAAGTTAGCCAATGACGAACGAGAACAACGGCTGTTTGGCCGTCTGATTGGACTAGCCCAGTCACGTGATGTGCACGTCAAAGCAAACAGCCATGGCGTGTGGTATAGAGCTATTAATATATTGTTACTAACTAGAGCTCTTTATTTTGTTACTACTTACTAGAATGAAACCAAGGCAAAAAAAAAATATATAAAAATATAAGTGATGAAACGATTGTGTATGGAGAGGTGGGAGGGGGTTGCGTCGAACCGAGCATGATGGTGCTAGCTTGACCAGAAGTGTAGGAGAAAACACCGGCTTTGGTTTGTTAGATAGCTAGGTATTGTCGCATCGTGTAAATGTCATTCGTGCTGTGGAAAAATTGATCAATGCTGCACTTCAGTTTTGTAACACGTGTTTCACCTCGCGGAGCCTTTAATTTGTTCCTAATTTTCACGTCCGAAAGTCTACAAATAGAAAAATACGGCGAGAAACATGAATGCTTTGGTAGCCCTATTTCCTTTTTGTCTACGTGAACAAGTTTTTTTTCTAAAGTTAGAATGGAAAAAATCTCTCCTCAGCTCATGCCAAAAACTAAAAAAAATATCCGTTTTTCTTTTTGGCATGAGCTGAGGCGAGTTTTTTTTCCATTCGAACTTTAAAAAAAAAAAACTTTTGTTCACGTAGATAAAAAGGAAATAGGGCTGCCAAAGCATTCATGTTTTTTGCCGTATTTTTCAATTTTTATATACAGCTATTTTATATATAAAACTCGTCCCTAGCTACTGCCTGCGGCAAACGTAAAGCTTCGACCATAAATTTTGTTATGTGAGCTATAAACCTTTTGCTTACA
>JAHWFP010186250.1:0-13502 GCA_023313725.1 Lithobius niger | reverse complement strand
TCAGCCATGAAATAATTTCAATAGCCCAATAGTCCTTTAAAACACGACAGTAGTCTATTTTTCTATATACAGCTGACACTTTGCACTAAATGTTGTCAAGTTACCATTTCTTTTGCCTTCAAGTGACCCAGAGGCCCTAAAGACACACTAACCATTAAAATGAAGTCAAAATTCCCTGGTGTTTACCCCAACTACCTGTTTCAAAATTACCAAGAAGCGTTTCCTACGTGCCCCGACTGTGGGGTATAAATATGAACTACATATATATTATAAAACTTTAGCTGTGGGTATAAACTCAGTTATGCGATACTACTTTCCAGCCCAAAAGACAAAATTACAGCCATTGGTAACCACGTTACACACAGATTACCAATTTTTTTTCATAATGGCCCTGGTTTAAAGATTACAACAGATTTTAGATTTAATAAATTGCTGTAAAAAAATAAATCTGTCTCTTAGGTTTCTGCACGAACATTTTTTTTATTGTCTTTAGGCTACGTGCTGTGCAGCTTGGCTTTTTGCAGCAAAGGCCAATTTGTTCTGACTAAGAGGTGACCTTATAAAATGGCAAGAGTGGTTTCACTTTCTGACTTCATTGTGTAGGCTACATCAAAAGCAAACATGAAAGAACAGAAAAAAAAAACTGCCGAAAAAAGTTTTTTTTTTAAATGGCCTAAAGAAGATTTTTTTTTCTTTGACAGCCTAAAAATGAAAACTTGCAGAACAGAGTATGCCGTCCTCAATATTTTCACAGGAAGATAAAATGTGAAAATGGCAGGGATTAAGTCCTCACCAATCATCTTGTCATCTTCAGGTTTCAACCTCCTGATGAAGAGCAGTGTACTACAGCGACAAAATATAAAATGTTGAGGACATAATGTTCATGAACTTCCTTTTCCCGAAGTTCGTGAATGTGCCCCAGTTTTTTGATGCTACGCATTTTATTTTTTTCTTTCAGAACACCTTCCATGCCAAAATACAATAGTTAAACGGGACGGAAAGCCAAAGGGCTCGAAATACGGATGCATACCTATTTACGTTGCCTTTTGGACTTTATATGTCAGACTGCCTGAGCGGGGAATCGAACCCACGACCTCTGAAATCAAAGGCCAAGGGTCCAAGGTCCTACCGCTGAGCCAGACTGACACAGCCTAAAATGCAATAGTGACGGAATCCCACTCCAGTAGCATTTTGTCACTTTGCCCAAAGTCCTTATATGGCATTCGCCTCGTAATTTCTACTTGTCACTTAGCCATTTATCTTGCCTTGCATGCAAGTTTTTTTCTTTCAAATTTAGGAACCTATCGGGTGCAAGTGCAATTTTTTAAAACCTCAGTAGCCTAAATTATAGCAGAAAAAAATGTCTCAGCCCTTGTAAATCGGTGAAAAACATCACAAACAGTTCGCCTCTAGCTTACACGACTTAAATTGTTAGGTTAAAAAAAAATTAATTTTACTGGGGGGGGGGGGGGCAAAATAGGTTTCTATCGGCTAAACGAAAATGTATAGCCTACTACCTGTAAATTTTATTGCATACAGTCCCTGGATGCTCTTTAACTTCCCCAGCGTCATCTCATAGGGCCAGGGCGCCACCTCTCCATCCTCCTCTTCATTTTTTCGCTCTCTTGATCCAGCCAGTGCGCAACCCCACTGTGTATGCATCACCATGCGCACCCCTCCTATAAAAGCATACAGCTCACCCCAGGTGGCCATCTCTTTTACTCTCAATATGTCGACCATGATTAATTGATGGTGACTCAAGAGGGGAGGTAGGGTGGGTATTTACGGGTAGTATAAATTTTCGTTTAGACGATAGAAACCAATTTTAACACCCCCCCGGTAAAATTAGGTTTCTAGTCGTCGGTTTCTACTACCTGTAAATTTTATTGCATTTACAGTTGACCTGTTCAATACAGGTGGCGGGCACCATCACGACGGGTTACCTCGGGTTGCGGACTGGCTCCCCCAAAAAGTTTACCAAAACCTTGCGCTTTGTTGAAATGGAATAGAAACCGGAGTGGAATGATCGATGTGGAAGTCCGGGGCAGAGATAAGGGTCTTGCTTCTGTCTTCGTTTCTGTTATTTAGTGCTGAAAGTGGGTTGGACTGTGTGTCTTGCTAACGACAGTGCAGCCCATAGCTTACCTTGACATGTCCATGAATGCGTCAATTGAGAGGATAGTCAGGCTTCTTCTGATGCAACTGGGAGGCTTTCAGTGATAAAGACGAGGTTGTGGAGTGGCCACGAGATCTCAGTGCCCTGAATTTGTGGATAATCATATTGATCCAACTTGTGGTTGTATGGTCGTCACGTTGGTTCATTGGAGAAGGTGGTGAAAGGTGGGTTTGGAACTTGACAATAGTTCGTTTGTTCAATTGGAGGTAAGGTATTTAGTTCGAACAAATCGGAGTGTTTTTGATGGTTTGTTGCTCGTGAGGACTGAAAGTTCGGAATGATGATGGCCTAAGAGAATTTTGGGGGATCATCGTGTCATGATTCGAAGTTTGGACGGGATTCGGGTGGCAGACAATGCGAAATCAAGATGATTTTGAGGCCCATGTGGTGTTGAAAGGACATTGATCATATGGACTGTTTCTTGTCTTGACGCGATCCTGAAGAAGTGGAGGCAGAGGATGGAGAGGTGGCGCCCTGGCCCTACGAGATGACGCTGGGACAGGCCGCCACTTACGAAGCAACCCCATAAGCCGCTTCACTGTAAGGTTAGGAGGAGCAGGCAAGAGGTCTCGCAGACAAGCCCGCACATGCAGCGCACCGCTGGCACTTTCGTACCCACATTCGCTGCTATATAAAGCGTGAACATCGGGTACGAAGGAGATCAGTTGGTCCACCCACGGCTTGGTGTGTGGGTGGGACCTCTCACAGCTAGACAAACAGGAATCGACAAACGACATAATTTGAAGACTCAAAGTTGCCGTGGACAGTACGTTAGAAACGGGGACGAGATTCGAGCAAGTCTGGTACGCCAGAGCCTACTTGACGAAAGGCCAGCGAGGAGAGAGTAAATTAAGGCTCAAAATGGGTGAAGGATCTTCTCACAGGCGAAGATTTCATTCAGGTCAAGATCTTCTTACAGGCAAAGGATCTTCTACTGGCGAAAGATCCTCGGATGGGCAAATATTTCCTCCGGGCGACGGACCTTCCTCAAGCGGAAGATTTTCTTAAAGGCAAGGATCTTCTTTCAGGGAAAAGAACATCATACAGGTGGAATATCTTCTCGTTGGCGAAAGATTTCTTTCTGGTGAAGGTATGCTTTCAAGTGAAAGATCATCTTCCAGGTTTAGAACTTCTCAAAGGCGTGGATTCCTTCAAGTGAAAGATCCATGTTAGGCGAAGGATTTTCATGTAAGTGAAAGATCTTCTCTAAGGGGAGAAACTCCTCCTGTAGGTGTGAGATCTTCTTTGAGGCAAAAGATCTTATCGGTGAAAGATTTTCCTCTCAGGCGAAAGAGTTCCTTCAGGTGAAAGATTAGCTTGCAGGCAAAGATCTTCTTTTTGGCAAGAGATCTTCTTTTAGGCGAAAGATCTTCTTTCAGGTGATGGAGCTTCTATTAGGCGAAGGATCTTCTTACCGGTGGAAGACCCTCAGACAGGCGAGATTTCCTACGCACAAAAGATCTTCTTTTGGGTGAAAGATGTCCAGCAGTTGAGAGATCTTCTTTAAGGCGACAGGTCTTCCCTCGGGCCCAAGATTTCCATCAGGTGACAAATCTTCTTTCAGGCAAGGGATTGGAAGCTGGGAAATGGTGATCAGAACCGGAGGGAAGCGGGAGGCAGCCTTGTGCAGAATGTAGTGGCAAGGAGGCCGATGGAGAATTATGCGGCAGGACGGTTACTGCGTGATAGCAGTAGAGAACCGGCAGGCCATGGTGGTTGGGTGGCAACGAAGGTTGGCTCTTTGGAAACCAAAAGCTGACACTCGGCAAGATAGTGGGTGGTCATGGGCGAGGGCTTGCAAGGCCGTTGAAGCGGTTGGTGAGCGGTTGAAGTTGTCGAGGAATGAAGGTTCAGTACCTGCAATGGCAGGTGGAGGACAGCGCGCCCACATGACGGGTGCCGGATGCTGTTGGTGGACGAGTTCAGTCAGTCCAAGAAGTGAGAATGCGCAATGAACAGAGGGAAGTGAAGCTGAACATTCAGTGGGTTACGAGGGTCGCTAGAATGCGGCTTGTTGGTGGACGTGCAGCGCCAAGAAGATTGTGATTGGTGGACGTCTGGAAGAGTCGAGTGAAGATCTTCTGTTGACAAAGATGCTGGTGAAAGAAAAAAGACGAAGGAGCGCCGACTTGGAGGTAAGTGTTGAAAGATTCAGGCGAGAATGATGCGGCGCTATCTTGGACTTTCGGCGAAAGCTTCAGGTGAGAGACGATGCGACACCGTCTTGGACGTTCGGTAAAAGCTTCAGGTTAGAGATGGTCCGACGCCATCTTGGACTTTCGGCGAAAGCTTCTGAAAGATGCAGGTGATGGTCTTCTACGAGAGGCGATGGTCTTGAATGGACTGGAGCCGACGAGATTGGGACTTTCAGCGAAAGCTGCCGTCATCTTGAGGAGTATTCAAGAGGTGAAAGATAAAGCAGAAGGGTAGGTGAGATGCGTCTTTGGCGCAGGCTTGTGGAAAAGAGATGGCCACCTGGGGTGAGCTGTCTGCTTTTATAGGAGTTCAAGAGAGGTGGGGTTCAAGAGAGCGAAAAACCTCAAGACAGTTAAGGAGCACCCAGGAACTGAGTGCAATAAAATTTACAGGTAGAAATTTTCGCGCCGACGACTAGAAATTAAATAATGATAAAATGATGACGAAATTAAAATTCAATTTACCAACAGCAGTTTCGTTCGCCAAATGGAGAGTGGCAACCAACATTTGAGAAGGTTAGTTAGGAAGCTGGAAAATGTGCAACGTACTGTATCGACCATATCCTATACTATAAGAGAGAATTTCCCAGGAAAACGGCAAAGATGAGCGCAACCGACGGAGCGAGCGCGAGCTTTTGAGATCGCCTACTAGATGCCACTACTAACAACTCGCTCTCAAACGAAACCACTATCAAAACGAAAGAGATGCTCAACAGGAAGAAGTTGAGCATCTCTTAGCGTACATACAAAAAAAATGCATCTTACCGTTCCAGTTCCCGATCCACATAGCTTTTGCCATAACGATCAACAAATCCCAGGGACAGTCACTTCCAGTTACTGGAATCGACTTGCGAGAAGAATGTTTTTCTCATGGCCAACTGGATGTGGCAGCATCAAGAGCTTCAAACCCCAACAATATTATACATATTGCCAGATCATGATAAAACAACAAGAAATGTTGTTTTACAGTGACTTAACCACACTTCCCCCATTAGGATCCCGGGCGAAGCCGGGTACTTCAGCTAGTTGTTATATACGGATTAAATGAGGGGTCGTGTCAAGGTACTAGGATTAGTAGTTGTTTTCAAAGTTATAGGGTAGGGGTGGAGTGTAGAGTGAATACCTCTACATTTTGTGCACAGATTACCATGCTAAGTCTGCATATCAAGGCAGATATAGCTTTGGGAGATACAGTTTCAGGCCTCTTGTGTCCTTGTTGGACAAATTTGCTCATTTTCCTGTTTCCTACCCTGTTTTGGTCTTTTGGGGGAAGAGTATAAGAATTTAACTTGGGAAGAAGAATTCTTCCACTCCAGAATTATACCAGGGTTCCCAGAGAAAACGCTTAGGAAAAATCCCCGAGTATCCCACGTGCACCAGGCAGAAAACATTAAAATGCCTACCCGAAAATATAATTATCTGTAATTTATAGCATTCTTGTTCTCGAAACAACCCTCTCGAATGTGAAGCAGTAGCAGTCACCACTTGGCCATTAGCCCTCACATAGCACTCGCCATTTCACAATTTCTACTCGCCACATACCAATGACATCTTGCACGATGTGCCATAGTTTTTTCTAATTCATGCATGTATGAAATTGTAAAATTCTCTTTAACCCCAGTATTAATGAAGATAAAGCAGTTACATAGCCCTTATAAATCTGAGCATAACGCCGCAAACCATTCGTCTCTAACTTGTACGGTTCCCGAGATATCGCTCTGAGTGTCATTCTCTAATTGCTAGTTCGCCATTTTGGCGAGTAAGGGCAAATTTCAGGTCACCATCTACCGATTTCCATTCGCCAAATGGCGAGTTGCGACCGACATTAAAGAGGGTTGTCTCAAATGCTTTTTCTCTAGAGACGTGCAGGCTAATAGGCTGCTAGCTTGATGACTCCAATGCGCAAGCGTGTACGTACGCACCCCTCCTATAAAAGTGCCGGCGCGCAACCGGACTATCTTTCACTCCTCTCAATATGTCATGGTGGTACACTCAAGAGGGTACAGGTAATGTACAGGGTGCCAAACAATGATAGTCCCCCCTCCCCTCCCCAACGTAAACTAAACGTGATAAGAAAAAAATGAAAGTACCAATAGATAGCCCATTTTATTGTGGGTTTACACTCAGAAGCTCAATATTCGGTGTTCACTCCACTGGCGTCACACAGATTAAAGAGAGCAGGGTAGGAAGACCAAAATGAGTTAAAAAAGCTCCGTATTGAACTCCATTTTCGGAATGTGTGTGAATTAAAATTTTGGCGCCATCATGAAGGACAATGTGCAAAAAATGATGCTTTTTGAACCGCTAGTAACTCAATTTAATCGTATTAAGATGGAGGAGCACATCAATGCTGTGCTTCGGGAATTGGGAGTTCAACGCAGATATGGGGTGCGCTGCAGTGGAGCATCTTCCAGGGAGAGCTGTCCCACGTTTTTTTTTTTTTTTTTTGGTAATAGCTCCGCTCACATGGTGCGCATGGACTTATGGTTGGGCTTAAAATGCGTGTGGGGATTGGATTAGCCCCACTCTGAAACCAAGTTTCATGATGCCCAAATTGCTGGTTTTGGAGTTATTACCGAATAACCACGTGGCCATAACCAACACAGATCTTTTACCTTTTGACCCTACTCGTCACAGACTTTTGCCTTTCTACCCTGCTCATCTTCAATCTGTTCGTGATGCCAATGGAGTGAACACTGAATAACGAATGCGAGTTTAAACCCACAATAAAATGGGCTACCTATCGGTACTTCTCATTTTTTTCCTATCATGCTTAGTTTACTCTAGGGAGGGGGGGGGGGCTATCGTTGTTTGGCTCCCCTTATACTTACGGGTAGGCAATAGAAAAAAAAATCTTAAGTTTATATGTGCCATCCGAAAATATCCATTACCTGTAATTCATAGTATTGCAGTAGACCTCGTCTGCACAGGCGATGGGCACCACTGGACGAGTACCCAAAGGTTTACGAGCTGGCAGCCCCGGAGTCAGAGACCTCTAGAACCAAGGACGAAGAACCGGACCTGGTGTTGATAATTATACATAATTTTAGAAAGAACACATGCCGAGGCCAGATCAAAGGCAGACCAAAGAGTAGGCATGGGGATGCTAAAGTCCCAGCCAACAAAAGTTACACGCAAGTGAAGTTATAAACAGAAAATCGAAATCTGGTATACAAAGGCGGAATGACTGTTACTGTCATTTCTTCTGCGTTGTTGTCTGGGTTTTTCTTTTTTTAAAGCAAGCCAGTGGAGGGCCGGAATGGTTCAAGGGGGTTAGGCATCCTCTGTAAAACCAGCGATGGCCAGAAAACTAGAGTACCTGTCATTCTCAGAGGCATTGGCGTGGTTGAAGAGATGCAGTCCAAGATGGTGGGTGACAGCTAGGAAAAGATTACCCGAAGAAAAGGGTGCCAGGGAACGTCCGGAAGTAACCAGATACGCAGAATTATCGAAACTGGGTACAGTTTTTGCAGATAGCTGAATGATAGGTGTCGACAAAGTTGAAAATCCTCTTCTTCTTAAGTAAGGAATAGCGGTAAAAGTTGGTTATAATGATGCAGTAGGGTCCTTCTTGTAGTATCATACGAAGGAAAGTCTAGTTCGTTAGCCACAAGATCCACGACCCGAAGGTTTATCATAAGTGTAAGGAACCGAGGCCACAGTCTAAAAGTTGGTAACATCTAAAAGTGTAACCAGGAACTGGAGTACAGAAACGTGACGAATGTAAAAAAAAAATGGTCCGAGGCAGGAGGAAGACGAAGGAATGCAACTGAAGAGGCAAAAGAAGTACAACAGGAGGTCCTTAGTGATGCAGTTTTTAAAGCAGATAACAGGCGATGCTGTTAAAATGCAAAGGCCGCAGAAAAATTCTCGAATGGGGCCGTAACGTCATAATGAAACTGTAGAGAATGACATGGTTGTATGCATGAAGCTTGCAGGTGTGCAGGACGACCGCATGATAAGGAACAGCGAAAGGTCTGTAAACATGAAATCAAAACAGAATCAGTGGTGCAGGCGGAAGTTAAACCCTTTAGCCGAAGCTAGACAGGACGCGCACGGCAAATCCCTGGTTGCATAGTCAGAGCATTGAATAACACCAGAGTAAATAAGCACAAAATCAATGACATCATCATACTGCCATACCGAGACGCAGTAAACCTGTCCAGTGGTAGTGACGCAATTGCCGCAATCCAGTTGGACACAAACTGTTGTTTCAATGAGGGAACACGAGGCACAGCTGGTGTATCATTGACACTGGTTGATGCTGATGACGAAAAAGTAGCCGAGGCCACAGGACCCA
Organism: Lithobius niger; assembly: GCA_023313725.1. Classification (NCBI taxonomy): domain Eukaryota; kingdom Metazoa; phylum Arthropoda; class Chilopoda; order Lithobiomorpha; family Lithobiidae; genus Lithobius; species Lithobius niger. Next base: position 4,831 of record JAHWFP010186250.1, on the reverse strand, counting down.
GTGGAATCTCCGGGTTATGTTGGCCGATTGCTGAGGTACTGGTTGGAGGAAAAGGTGAAGGTGAACCCGGGGTCAGGTGATGAGAATCACGACGACGGGGTCGGTAATTGTGTAGCAGTCTGTACGAAACTGGAGAACTGCTGCAAGGCGGCTTGAGGGTGGCTGACAACTGGCAATGCCGGAGAAGTCAAGAGCACTGAGAGTTGTGCGAAAATGGGAAGAGCAACTTGATCTTGGCTTCAGCTGAAAACGCTGCTGAAAGGCTTGCTGCTGGAGGCAGGACACTTCGTCGGTGAGCGCAACATTAGCAGCACGAAGGACATCAGATTAAGCCCGAGGTGTTGCGAAGAAAGGCGGCAAGAGGCTCAATTTTTGTCAAGGCGTTATCGGTGTTGAAGGATAAAGGCCGGGGAAGAATGTGAAACGCCTGACGTTGTCGGTGCGACAGTGCCATGGTCAGAAAGCACCGGATGGGAAGCTGCAGGCTCAGTGGGAACCGATAACCTTGGTTGACCATCCCCTGATGGAGCAACAGACGTGATGGAGGTAGCAGTGGCCGGCAGGGTCGCCAGAACAACTGGCAGCTTGACTGAGGAGGGCGAAACCTGGGTCGAACAGCCGTATTCTTGACGTGCAGGCCTGTCGTACGCCTATGTAGTTGAGGAAACAGTGATTGTTGCAAGGATGCAGTTGGTGATGGGCCACATGAAGTAGGCGAGGAAGAACAAGAACGCGGGGACGGGTTTCCGTTTGAGCGAGAACGCTGGAAACAAAGATGAAAATTGGGGTTTTGAAGTCTTGACGACGGAAGGATTACGAGAAGAATATGCAGAAGGTTTTTCGGAAGTGGCCTGATGAATAGTCCCGACTTTCAAGAAGTCCAAGCGCTTCTTCCTTTCCTGTTGTTCAGTCCAAATTCGAGACCGATTCGCTACATATTGACAATCTTGGTCCAAGTTGGATCATTGATAGAGCGAAAAATAGAGGAATCCTGCTCTGTCGGCAGGATGGCGAAAGGGCTGTGAAAAATGTGACACAAAAAATGCTTGGATGAGAAATTTTTCTGGATGTTAGATGAAAACAAAATGGGAGGATCATTAGGATGTCTCGTCCCATACAAGACCAAGGGTCTGCTGAATCCAATGTCTTGTGAAGAATCAACAGAACGGACTGATGCCGGACTATGAAAGTCATCTCAGTCGGCTCTTGTCGGCCGGGGAAGCGAGATACCATCAGGTGACAAGTCCTGGTGACGACATAGAGCCAGGCAGGAAAAAGCAGCGCGGACCGAAGCAGGAAATGATAGGCGAAAAGGCAAACCATGTGAGCGAACAGGAGGACAGAAGAATGGGCTGACAAGAAACGGCCGCTCGGTGGGCAGCCGGTGACAAGGCTAGCGAGCAGGTGCTGAGGGAATGCAGATCTGGCCATCGCAGAAGAACCGAAAGGGAGGAAAGCTGGGGCCCAGAGCAAATCCTGTCATGCGTCCCCACAAGCCAAGGCCCCAAATGCTGGGTCGAATTACTGGAAAACAGGGGCAGAGGAGGTTAATCGCCGTGCTGAAGCATGTCCTTAAAATGATGACTGCGTTGTTTGTTTCTGATCTGTTTTGCTGTGTTTTGTTTGTTGTTTTTTTTTTGCAAAGAAAATCAGAGTTACTGCGGGAGAACAAACCGAGAAACTTCCATGCTGGAGTCGCAGACGATGTCCATTACTTCGCTTGAAACACTGGAAACAAGAGGTCGACTTCAGTGGTCCGGAAAACAGTCCGTCAGAATGGTTACATGTATGCAGATTTAGGGAGCGGTAAGCCTGGATGAAAGGCGACAGACCCCCCATGAAAGGGAGAGATCCCACAAAGGCATGGTAATGATAGATGGCCTGAAGAAGATAAACCAAGCATGGTGTTGGTGGAAGACGACAGCCAAGTACCCATATGGTCACAAAGATCGCTGGGTCGGAAGTTAAACAGTGCGGGCGAGGATTGTCGCCGGTGTCGAAGTTGACGGTGGCAGAGCCCGCTGACGAAACGGACAAATGTGCAGAGGAGAGAGGATGTCGAAGGCAGAGCTCTGTTGCAGACAGAGACAGAGCAGAACTGTGCAAAGCTCTGTGGGCCGAAGGAGTTGATCAAGCAAGGTCCCGACGATGCTGGCTAAGCAAGTGAGAGAAAGGAAGAAAGGGGAGCTGTGGAAAGGCAGAAGCAAAGCAGAAGAAGCCCAGATCCAGTCAAAGGAATTCGACGTACAGGACCTAAAAGATGGGTGATACTCGCGAAGGGCTCGGTCCATGAGAGCATGAACTTGGTCTTCAGAGAACTGGCGACAGTGACGTGCCAAGATAGTTGCAGACGAACTAATCTGGTATTGCGTTGAATGAAACAAAAACCGGGAATATTGTTGCTGGAAGCGGAAGGAAGGGATAGATATGTTCATGACCTGCAGACTTGACTTCCAGGGGAGGGCAGAGCAGATGAAGTTGCAGCACAAGCAGCACTAAGAGACGGTCGAAAGGTCGAAGGGAGGGACAGCAGGAGCGTAAAGGGGCCCCTGTTGCTTTCCTAGACTTGAGGAGATGCTCGAGGCCGGAACACATGAATGTGGTTTCTTGAAACCCCGATTGGGAGAGGGTAGACCTGGAACAGAGACCGTGGCAGTTGAAGAAATAGCAGTGCTATTCGAAACCAAGGAAAGGATGGGCGACAGGCCTGATGATAAGTCGGCAAGCGACAGGAGGGTGAAAGATGACAACTCGACGACAAACCCCACAGGACAGGCAGCAGAGGCGACAGGCGAAAGAGAAGCTGGATGAGAGTGTCTGTAAAGAGGCGTCCAATGCCAAACACATGTCCCTATTCATTACTGTCGCAAAACGACGCCGGTCAATATCAGGCGGAAAGCGACAGGGCCGGAGGCGTTAATGAAAGGCAGATATGGAAGCGGGGAAAAAACGAAAGGCGTACACACACGGTGGAGGCTAGAGAAGAAAAGAGGTCTTCCAGTCGTACGCCGGCACTTTTATATGAGTGTGCACACAAGTGCGCACTGGGGTTAACGAGCTGGCAGAGCCTGGACTCCTCTAGGAAAAAAGTATTTGAAAACAAGAATGCTATAAACATTTTCGGACAGCACATAGAAACTGAATTCCGTCCCCCTCCCACCCGGACATCTGATGACAAAATACCGAAGCAAAAAATAGTCTGCACTTACTGCAATGGAGGTATTTTGCCGCGTGCAAAAAGTTGCAAACTGGGAACGGCAAAAAAGAACTCGCCAGTTCTTTTAAATGATGCTGAACTACCTGTGCAATAATAAAAACTCATGGTTTACACTAATGTACTTTGAAAGTCAGAACTTGATTTCATGTCCCCTTTCCTGTTCGATAACCTCGGTAGCCTACTCGCTTACTCCTGCCCTACTTCATTTCTTGACCTTTCAAATCGCCCCCCCCCCCCCTCCCCCCCCCCCACCTTTCTCAGGATGTGTGGGAACCCTGTTATATTTAGGCTACCCCTGTATTAAGTTTTAGAGAAAGACTCCAAGCCTGGCAAATGTTCCTCGGTACGTCTCGGGAGTTTTTCTTATGAAAGTAATTAGGTAGCCTATCCTGTTAACTCTTTTATTTGAAGAATTTTTTTGCCGTGGCCGTATCACTCTTCTGTTCTGAACATCGGCACTGTGGCTTTAGCTGGTAGCGCATCAACCTTCTAAACTGAATGTTTTTGTGTCCTTGGTTATTGTGGCTCTGTTGTGTTTGTAATATATAGTAGGTTAGGTTACGAACAGGCTTTGCTTTGGATATATAACAGTTCCCCGAGCAGAAAGGAGTTCACGTGCTAAGTTTCACCGGGCTACAGCGAAGTACATCAACGAGCACAGAATCCGGCTCAAGTTCAGTTTACCTCATTTTATAGCCTAACCTGTGTAATAAATTCCGGCCAACACAGACTTTCTTCTACAGACACGAAAAGTGAATTCTACAATCCTAGGTGATAAAAACTGTCAGTTGGCCTCGCCACATTTAATGGCCTTTTCAGTATAGCAGCACCAAACCCTCTCAAATGTCGATCGTCACTTAGACTACCATTTCCCAAATGGAAACCATTAGTTGAAACTTGAATTTTATCCCTACTCCCCAAAATATCAACCAGCAATTGAAGACCGACACTCTGAATAGCGATATCTGGGAACTGTAGCATCCAAGTTAGAGATAAACAGTTTGCTCAGATTTAAAAGAGTTACATAGGTGCATAAAATTCTCACTGGACAAAATTTTCTGCAACATTTTTCTATAGATTTTTCAGATTTCCGCAGCCTTTGTAGGCAAGCCATTTTTTAGTGAATTCCCGTATAGCCGTTTAGTTACCACTGGCCTTATACCACGTCTCAAGCACATATTTAACCCACAAGTACGCGGATTAAGTGGGAAAGTCACTCAGAACGGAGTGATATGGACATATCTCTCTAAATGTATCCACCTTTTTCCGGGCGCCTTCCCAGTTAATCAACATATTACGGTATGTGGGTTAAATACGCGCTCGGTCAGGACGGGGTAGCCTATGAGGCGTTACTGGCCTAGTGGCAGCTGGACTGACATACAGATGGTTGGCAGTGCTGTTAAAGAAACTTGTCCTCCCCCCCCCCACTTCACCCCAAACAAATACTTTTAACCAGCTTACTGGAACCTTATCCAATAAGCTGTGAAGTGGATCGTATCGGGGTTAAATGAATCTGATTCGTACATGGATCGAACACACTTCACTTTGAACACTGGGCGCTTGGAACGCAAATGTGGATTGAATTGGCAACTTTCCATCACCAAGTAGCAATCA
>JAHWFP010186248.1:23284-41179 GCA_023313725.1 Lithobius niger | reverse complement strand
GTGACAATCACTTTAAAAAAAACAACAAAGTTGCTCGTTTCAGAAACCCAGGCCTCATGGCCATCGGCTGCAGACTGCGTAAGGGAACAAGCACACTTTGGAGCTGTGACGCGCACCCAGACGGTGTCAGAAGGTGAGAGCGACCATTTTTCCAGGACTTCCGATCGGTAAAGACACAGGTATCAGTCGCGGTTAGGGAAAGATTGACAGCAAAATTGTTGACGTCATTTCTGTTCAGTTTTATACTATCACTTTCAACAGGACGTGGTGTGTTTACCAACTTCAAGTCAACCTGCAAGTGGCGTTAACAAATGGTACGGTATGGCATGTAGGACACCGAGTGGTTGTATCGGTGTCCGTCTTTTCAAAGGCGACCTGCGTTTTCTGCTGAGCAATGCTCGCTAGAATGCTTGTCACTTCTTTATTCATAACTGGTAGAAGGTAACGTAGCGAGCTGGTAACCGAGCACTCTACTGAAATCCTACACTAAAACAACGTGCTCTCGAATTACAACAGTTTGGTCGCGATCTTGCAGTGAAGCCTTTATAATTGATTTGGGTCAAGCTTAAAGGTACCAGTTCTTCGAATGAAAGGTTGCAGCATCTAGCGCCGTCTATCATTATTTGTATAACTCTTTCATTGTTGGACCACAGCTGCAACAATGAAACCGTTGTCTTACCACGAGTAAGAACCACGGCTAGGCATGGGTTTCTTACTTGCGTAAAGTAAGAAAACGAAGGCCCTTGGTTCTTACTTAAATAGTAAAAATACAATCGCTGTCCATATTTACGTATCCCAAACCTGTTCAAAATATTATTAAACCATTTCATACTTTAAATTAACAACTATTAATTTTTTAAATATGAAAAAAAAAGAATTATATGCATAGAAAACGAGGGCGTGGGGTTCTTACATACGTAAATACGAAAACGAAGACCTTTGGTTTCTACTTAGGTGAGTATATCTACTACCACTGTCAATGTTTGCGTTTCAATATTTACATATCAATGTTTCCAAAATAATACATTTATTGCAGCTTAAGAAAGACCCACAGGAAAGAGTTAATAATCAATTTACAAATAAACAAATGAGGCATTTATAGCAGTACACTGAGATTTAAAAACGGAGTTGGAACAAAGAACATTCCCACCAACAATGGCTCGCTAAGCTATCAGATTAATAGCTCGGTTACTAACAATGCAAATCATTGTTGTACAAATATGTTCGACGATGGTCGGGCAACAATGCAGTAACACTGTCGCTTTCCACTAAAGATTCAACTCGTCGTTGTGCATGTTAGACGATGGCGTTCGGCAATAATGCGGTCAAGACTTTCGCTTTGTCGCCCTCGTGGCTTCGACACTTGGGTAAACAGCCTAAGTCTTAACCTAATTGTTGCCGAACACCATCGTCTAACTGATACTTAGTTCTATGTAGCACTTCATTTTAACAAGCGAAGGTATACACAAAGAAATTTTTTTACACAACAAACAGGCCACGTGAGTCCTTAATTAATGAATGTAAAGTTGGTGCATCTACATGCACCAGGGAACAAACGGTCAAGATGAACGATATCAGTGTCACTAGATGACGGCTATTTAGCGGTGCAAAACCTGCTTTCCAAAACGGTCGATATATAGAAAAAAGCTCCCGTGAGCTCGTTAGACTTAACTTTACCGTTAGCTTCCTGGTGCACATGGGCGCACCAACTTTACACTCAATAATTAAGTAGGCACGTGGCGTTTTTTTGTTGTATAAAAAGAAATTTATTTGTGTGTTCCTTCGTCTGTTGAAAGTAAAGGCTGGACAGAAGTAGATAGCGGCAAATGGCTATAGATGCTGCAGCTTGTTATTTGGTGGCAATCCGCCTTTAAAAGGCAAATTAGATGCGAGTCACCCGTAGAGAAAATGGGCATTTGGGCTGTTAATTTAAGCCCGGATCATTTCTGAATTCCGTTCCTTTTGCCTACTTCGTGTGTATGCTCTGAAGACGCTGTGGACTGACAGCACACGTCTCTGTGTAGCAATCAGCCAACAGACGAGTAGCGGTAGTACACATTCTACACAAACTGCGTACTGCTATTACACAAGTGGAGTGTTGGCTCAGCTTGTGTAACAATGGTACTGTCAGAGCACAGCGTCTTCAGACAGTATACAATGTGAGAAGCAACGGATCAAACCGATAGCATCGAAGTTGGAAGCATGGTGGGCAGCCATTTCACATTTACTCCGTCAATATTTCGATCTGTTGAGTACAGTGCCTTTCACGAGCATGGTACCTACATTGCACACAGATTAATTCCATATTTATAAAACCCTTACTTGAATAAGGAGAATTCGGGCAGAATACCTTTTCAAAATAATAAGAACTAAACAATATGAGAAGACTACATACAACAATCTCTTCTAATAATGAGTAACCATCATTCATATAACGAACGACAAATCTGCACCCGTTCCTCTTTTTCCAAAAAAAAAACATTTAACCTCTATTCAAATTCAATTCAATTTATTTAGAAAGCTTGAAGAGTTACCTAGCGTAAAATTCAGCTTATCTAGCTGGTTCCCCACGAAATTACGCACCCAAGGGCGTTGTGTATCTGGGGCATTGGGCTTCACTGGGCATCCCAAGACAGTACTACCGAAATTAATAGGCAGCTTGCGGAGCTTGGTCAAAGTTGTGCCTTTTGTATCCCAGGGCATCCCAGGACAGGACTGTCTGAATAATAAAAAGTACTTACTTATTGAAAGCGAAAATTCATATTTTTATAACTTTAGACCACATACGAAGATGATGTATATCATTAATGTTTCATTGATACTTAATTTGACTCCTTTTTCATGGCCAGTGCTGTTTGTAGAGAAGTATAGAAAAGACGTTATGTCAGGTGAGATCAGATTCTTTAGCCGAATTTCACCAGGCAGGGTTGATAGTCTCACTGGGGAACGAGTTTTCACGCCTTTTTCTGGCTTGATATAGACCAACAACAATTAGGGTCATCATTGTGAGAGTCCATGTAGATATAATAGGGTCTTACACATTCTTCGGGCATTCAGGTTTCAGTAATCCTTTATAATTTTGCTTCCTGTTACTAAAATGGATAATAACTTTTTGATTCACGATTCAGCTTAGGCTCTTCTATTTCTTCATTAGGGTAGGGGAGAAATGTATGTGCCACCTGTTTGGGATTACCACCATCTACATTTTTGCTTCGGCAACGCCTTGGAGAAATATATATCACCAACCTTGAGTGCTAAGGGATCTCGCCGCTTAGACTTGAGTACCAGGCGTAGACCCGTGCCAGGATTCAGGAGATTGTACAGTTTCCGTTTACAACTGTGATTGTGTCACGGGGGCAACAACTGAGCTTGAACTGGCGACACCTGGTGCTGTAGCCTCTAGTAACCAAAGGTGAACTTGTTGGCACCTTGTTAAATGCTGTACGCCCTCTAACGAAATACAAATACCAAAGAAACAACAGAAACAAAATAGCATCACTTGCAACCAGCAAATTACACCCAATACCAACACATACTCTGTAACGATCGATCAGCTCATCAGCTACCAACACCACACAACACCAAATTCCCACAAAACCAAATCCTGACAAGTCACCACTACCACCACTCCACTGTGTACAATGGCAGCTTCCAGATCACAAACAAAATCTCTGCAGAGACGACGTCAACCACATCACCACACCTAACGTGCCCCACTGTGTTTGCCGATTTGCATTCCACCATCAACAAAAAGTAGCGCGGGCTTCGGATTTATTAACAGCTTACTGGCCTGAAGCCATGCGCCTTACTACAAACAAGTAGCGCGTCCATTTTATCGACAATGAAGTGTTGCCGATTATTTTTGGCAGTCCGTTTGCATTGTTACTCGTTAACACTAATGCTTATTTTGATCACCGGTGGCGTTTTTCGAACATACGGAAAAATAGCATTACAAAATGATTGCAATCTTTTTAGTTAATTCCTCCCCAAACGTTAAACCATACAAGGCACGTATTGGAGTTAAAAGAGTGTTGAATACCAAATTTCATTCGTATCTATCGCATAATTTATTTTATATGAGAGGAATTAGTAGTCAGTAGTCAGCATTCAGTAGTCAGCTAAAATAAACGATCTTCACGCACTTTTATGACATTGATACAGTTTATGCACGTGATTGAAATACAACTATTGCTTGTCAGGGCACAAAGACTGCCCATTTCTTACAATTTTCAAGCTATTTCGCCGCGTAGGTATTTATCCTCGCCATCGTGAAACACGCTCAGCTCTGGTTTTTATTATAGTACCAAAGCTAGTGGCCATGCAACAACAACGTAAGAATTAAACAATGACTTTATTACAATGAAGTTACAATGAAGTGTGACAATTATTGAACTTGGCGGGCGGACCACTAGCATGGTCCTTGATTCGAGGGGTAGGTCATACCAGTATTCAAGGTTTCTTAACTTTGCATTTGGTAAGAGACATCAGAATTCTGAATTAACCATGCTACCTTAATTACTGGTATCTAACCATCCTATGGTAATTATTGGTACATAATCATCCTACCTTAATTACTGGTATCTAACGAAAAATAATTGTACAAAATTTCATGTCAGAAGCATTTTATTAATTCGGAGGGCTTTACAGGTTTGCGTCTGAATTAGGTCCCAATAGCCTCTAATAATTTCGGGTTTATCATAAACATCATGGATGCTGTTTATGAGGTTAAACACTAAGTGATTCTCCGCTTCCACTTGTGGAGAAGAGTGTTCTACGACGATTTTGTTGCCCAGCTCTGAAAAGAAATAATAATCAAACAGTCATTACGACACCTTTCTACGACAATAACTAGAGTTATTTATTCTAGATTGATATTTGAGCAGATGCATAATTTACCAAAAGCAAAAACTTACAGAAAATGTATGGAAGGGCTCACGTGGATAAATTTCCACATCTGACCGGCAAATAATGTTTTATTTTATTTTATACCGAACCTTCTCGACGAACTCTGCAAACCAATAAACAAATGTGCTTATCTATAACAAGCATTTGCTTATTTAACTTATATTCTAGAAGCCTATCACTCTTTGCTCGAGAAAACATTATTTTACAATTAAAAATAAATTAATTAATTAGCTACTTAAAAAATAATATTTTTAAAAACTTTAAATTTAGAGTGTATAATAATAATAATAATAATGAGGTTTACCACTCGATGGTGGATGGTTGCCGGAAGGGTTGTGAGCTGCTAAGACCGTACCATTTCGATGTGGGGTGGGAGAGGGGGGATATTTAAGCTACAGTAGCTGGATCATGAGTTGCGTTTAAGGAATGGCCGTAGTTCTTCTGTGAACAGTTTGCGACGAAAGCCACTCTTAGAATCCATGCAAACTGTTCTTGGGCGAAGAGCATTCCAAACAGGGACAACGCAATTAGCAAAAAAGTTTTTTTCTACAATCTAGGCGCGAACCGTGCAATGCTAGTTTTCATATGTGTCCCCTGGTATTATGGTGGCTCGGGGCAAGGTCGAAAAATGGAAGATCCACCAAAAGAAGATTGCAAAGAATTTTATAGGTTAGGATTAGATCGAATTTAGGTCTACGTTAATTCCAGTAGCTCGAGACCAGTCCTGGATAGTCTTTCAGCATAGTTGAATTCACGTAGTCCATGCAACTTCTTAGTAAATTTTCGCTGAACAGATTCGATCAAATCAATATCTTTCACCAGATACGGTGACCAAACAGGTGACGCGTATTCCAGGATCGGACGAACAAAGACTTTGAATGCCCAAACGTTAGTTCTAAGGTTACCAGATGCAAAGCATCTATTTACAATAGCAAGTCTACGGAATGCCAAAGAACTAGTTTTATTGCAATGAAGGGAAGTTTTTAGATCCCTGGAGAACCAAATGCTTAAGTCTTTTACCTCCTCCACGAATGGAAGACTATCACCGTCAAGTGTATAGCTATAGTTTAAACACCCAGGACCAATATGAAAAGAAAGACATTTCGAAGAAGAAAGTGGTAACTGCCAAATACTTGACCAATAAGAAACTCTTGCTATTTCGTCCTCGAGAACACTAGAAGGACCTGGTAATAAGTTTACTGCAGTTGATTTAAGATCGTCTGCAAATTTTACACCAAAAGGTGAAGAGGAGCCTAAATCCATATCATTTAGATATATCAAGAAAAGTATTGGGCCAAGCACAGATCCTTGTGGTACTCCACTCGGCATATTAACCTGGTGTGAGAGTGTATTTTCAACAATTACCCGCTGGGAGCGATTTCGAAGAAAAGCTGAAAGCCAATTCAGAACATGACCATTTATTCCGCAGCTACAAAGCTTAGCCAAAAGTTTTCGGTGAACAACTGATTCAAAAGCTTTTTTGAAGTCGAAGTAAACAGTATCGCTCGAACCTCCAACATCCATCGCAGAAGTCCACCTGTCTAATATACAAAGAAGTTGATGAGTTGCTGACCTCCCAGGAAGAAAACCAAATTGGTCCTGTGTAATAATAGAGAACCGTTCCAAGAACCCTAGAAGTTTAGCGCGAATGATCGTCTCCATAACCTTACATGCCACACAGGTAAGTGCTATTGGCTTGTAGTTATTGGGGCCAGATGGAGACCCTTTCTTAAAGACTGGAACCGCAATTGCAGATCTCCAATCCTCAGGTATGTCTCCCTGTTCAAATCACAGAGAGAAGAGTTTTGATAGTGGATAGGAAATTTCAGTGCAGATTTGTTTTAACAGAAAAGCAGAAATGCCATCAGGTCCACAGGATCTGCTTGGCTTAATCTTTGACAAGGCTGATATCACACTTTGTTGGTCAAAACTCACCCATTCACAATTACAGTGGAAAGATTCAGCTTGAGGACCGGGCAAGTTTTGACTTGCGTCGTCCAAAATTGTATTTGATGCAAATATGGAGCTCAAGGCATCAAGCTCAAGGCCTTCGACTGATTTGTCATCTTGCGGTAATATTTGAAAAGGGTAGAGATATTTCCATCTCTGATAACTCGTTGCTCGGCATCCGAATGCCAAGTCTCAACTGTTTCAGAATAAGACTTACTTACTGTCTTGTATGCTAAAAGTGATGCTCCTCAGGATTTGCCTTATAACGTCTCCAAAACTTTAGTTTTTTGCGTTTTAATTTTGTTATGTTTAAAGGAACAGATTTGGGTTTCGGGACTGACGTAGAACCAGTAGGTTTAATTGACCCCTTAATATAGCAGAGAAACAATTCCAAGCCTCGAGTATGGTTGGGTGTGATGAAAAAATAAGTTTGTCCCAATTTAAATCGAGGAGCGCCGATTTTAGCATAACATAATCTAATTTTGTAGCACTAGATGGCTGGCTGTCACAGTCTATCCCATTAACACCGCTTGTAGACGTATTTATTTTAAAGGAAACCAAACAGTGGACGCTGCGTCCAAAATGGGGCCCAACCTGAAGATCGTAGATTAGACGGTCATCGTCTGTAAATATTAAGTCAAGAATGTTAGAACCACGTGTTGGTTTATCCACACACTGGGTAAGCCCAAGTGGTGCAAGCAACTCAAGAAAGAGACGGTGATGCGGATCACTGGCCTGGGAAGTTTGCCAGTTCACAGTTGAAAGGTTAAAATCGCCTATTATTATATTAGAGTGCCTTGCGCACACTGAATCAGTAATAAACGTACAAACCTCCTCTATTGCTGTAACTGATCTACAGTCTGGAAGATAACAAAGAGTAATGGTAGTACTTGAATTTGGTAGGGATATGACCATACCCTCAATACTAGTAAAAATATTTAAAAGTGCAACGGGAACTCCCACACGGTGGAGAATTAAGAGTCCACCCCCCTCTGCTACCGCGGTTGCGTCTCACAACCACATATTTATCTAAGTCGGCAACCATTGCACTCGTAAAGTCGTTGTGCAACCATGACTCCACCACAAAGATCAAGTCGTACCCTTCATTATCAACTAAATCACAAAAACTACCAATATTCCGCACTATACTGCGTGCATTAAAGAAAACACATGAAAGATGGTTTGAGCTTGTCCCTACGACACGGTTTGGGGTTGCACTGAAGGCTGTCCCATTTACATCAACGAGTTTTCCGTAGGCACATGGAGATCAGCTAGTTTCTGTTGCAATAACACCTTGCCTCTGGATGTAAGGTGGATTTGATCCCTGGCCAAAAGTGTAGGGTCGTTGACAATTTCGTGGTCAAGTGGTAGGAAGGACATATTTTGTTTGACGCACATCTTCCTGATAATAGTATTCGTGTGAACCACCAGATGATCAGCATCGCGATTCACCCTACCCAATCTTGGGAAAAGAACAATTATTGTAATACGGGAGTTGGGGCAGGCTGATAGAGAGCAATACGGTTACGTGAGAGAGACCCCACGTTATTGAAGCCCACACAAATAATAAAGGACCCGGACTTATCACTGGCTCTTAGGAGTTCTGGTAACTTCGCGGATAAGTCCTCCACTCGCATCCCTGGGTAGGTCCACGTTGTTGAGTTTTGATGACTGCTTCCTCTTAAGTTTCTTACATTCGAGTCACCAATGATTGTTGTCCGTTCGTTCCAGGCTAATCCTGTAGGCACTTTGCCCTGATTGATAGGAGCAATTTTGTTTAATTCAGTCCCGTTCTGGTCATGTAATGGTACAAGGATTTCATTCCGAGCCCTGTTCTGTGTTGTACATAACGAAGTAATATTGGGTGTCGGATCAGTGGTTACTTTTGCAATTGCAGACTGAGTAATACTACTGTTTGCTTCTTGAGTATTAATTTTGTTAGCAACTAAATCATGAGTGGCAACATTTCTATGATTTCTCTTGTGATCACCACGTTTAAAGGTGATATTCTTTCCCATATTCGGATCGAAACTCATACCGGGTGTACGATGCTTAACCGACGGTACAATTTCATGGTCAATGTGCGCAGATAATATCGTCAACATACCATTATTTGAAAGTTTGATCTTTACTTTAAGATCGGTGATCTCCCCCTTGCACATTACTTCGCTTTGCGTAGTCTCCCCGAGAGGCACGTTGATACTGCTGGTGCAGAGATTTGTTGTTTTGCTTGACAAAGACTGTAGCAATTCTTCAGATTTTGTCTCAAGCTTTGCTCCCAATTTACCATCCATATCTTCCATAAGTTCGTCTAAGATTTGTTGTTGCTTTGCAAAGAAAGCCCTTGACCAGGCCTCGCAGCTGTCCTTTAGAGCAGAAAATTTGGATTCCAGGTTGATTATCACCCTCTCCGCAACCGATTCTACTTTAGTACTAAGTTCAGCCAGGTCAATGTCTTTCTCCAAGGAGAACTTCTCAAGTTTATTTAGCAAACGTGATGAGATCTCATTTATTGGTGCAAGACCCACCGCATCACTAGCCTCAGACAAGGATGATTTCTCCAGAATTGGCGTGCTCTGACTTTTCCCAACCATGGAGACTGGCGTTTGGACAGAATCGAAGTACATTGTATTTCGCCTATTTCGATTACGATTTATTCCCACGTCTGGATCAAAGTTGTTTCGGTTTGAGTTGTGGGGATTGGTAGATCCCCTGTACAAAAAGTTTTCCATAATTGAATCCTCTATTCGTTGCTTACTGTCTTATTTCTTGCGTTGGTTTTACCGCACAGCACACATTCAATTGGTCCACAGGTACTACAGTTTGTTTGGGAGAATAAAGTGGTGGGTATGAGAGACCATATACACTTGTTAAAAAGAATGTTATTTGAATACCTCAATGCAATTTCTTTTTTCAAGTGTGGCTAACCGATATCCACTGGAAGGATTTGCTACACAATCAGCATTTAAGAGGTTCTCTCCCTATAGTTTGTTCCACATTATGCTTTCAGAAAACTGACCGTATGACGCCACGTTTCCTGCCGCTATGAGTACAAAAAACACGTAAATATCCCACTCGCATACTGTAACAGTAACTGTGTAGACTCTACAAGTATGATATTCACATATTTTTGCAATCGTAGTGCAAGGAAACGTGTCATCAAACAGTCAGTTTTCTGAAAGCATAATGTGGAACAAACTATAGTGTGGTTTTGAAGAAACGAGTAATGAGCCTTATTAATTGTGGGATCTAATACACTCACACTGCATGCAATGATAGTTCATCCAAACAAAATAAAGTAAAACGACTTTTAAAAACACTTTAGCATAAAAAATGCTGCGTCGCACATATCCTACTTATATGGGTTTTCTCCAGGTGTTTTTTTTTTTGGAACTTGCACACACATGCTCACAACGAGGGCACTTCAACGTGTAACATTATTGCTTTAAAATGAATTAACAATGTTAGGAGTAGTCCCGAATATTGCACAAGGCACTTATAGAAAAGAGATCACAGTCATTCCTGATAAAACACAAACACAAAATTTCCACCAAACACGTCCACTGGCCGGATTCGACCCGGCACTTCAGGATTCGTATACGGTAATGAAAAAAGTGTCTAGTACTGGCAATACAATTCAAAAGTCAACTTTTCAAGTGCTCAAAAATGGGGTAAAAATGTTCCAAAAAATCCCAAGATGTGTGGGGAAGAGGTCAAGTGGTTCTAGGGAGCCACCCTGGCCCAAAATCACCAAAAAGAAAAAGTGGCTCCAGCCAGGTTTGAACCCACCAGCTTCTCACACAAACAGCCTAAAAACAGCCGAAATGTCTGCCCCCAGTAAAACACAACAACAAGCCAAAACCACAAAGTTCAGGCACTCAAAGTACAGCCAGAAAAGCACGAAGCGCCTCCAAAAGGTCCCAAAATGACCTTGGAGTTCTTAACTGAACACTCACTCAAGATGAAGATCCATGAGAGTCCAAAACCACAAGAAAAGATAGAAAGTTTAGGAGCATTCTTGAAGTGGCTGAAGACTGTAGTTTCATGTACTGTGCCATTTGTACCACACGCGCACACATCCAGCCTGTTATGCATCACAGTGGTACCAACATGTGCACAGCCAGCAAGCATTAGTGGTTTAATTATAAAGAATATCCGGCGTACATTTGTCTATACAGCTGAATGTTTTTGAGTAACAAGCATAAAATATAATGCTAAGGTCCCATTCAGAGGAGCTTTTTAATACGCCAACACATGTGAATACAATCAGCATAGAAAATGCAGATGAAAACAAAACATTAGGAAGGGCAATAGGAAGGAAGGATGATGTCTGAAAAGTCGTCAAGCTCGTTCTTCTCAAACGCTGCATGCAAGATTCTTTAGAGGTTAAGATTGAACACTGTAATGCATGAAACCTGAGTGACATACCACTTAGGTATTGTTTGTGCTTTATTTAGCCGTGGTGTTCATCCAATATAAACTTTTAACCATATAATATTGTAAGCATTGAAGTAGATACTGTGCGTCTGTGCTTCAGTGCGTTGTGCTTTCTAATTGTTGAATTTAAAACATTCATCACATTTCACCATGTAACAAGATTTTTTAAGTGGCATTCAAACAGATCGAAGAAACAAGCATAGAAGAAATAAGTAAAATTTAATAAGCCTGTAACCGGCTACAAAGCTGAGGTTCTGTTTAACATTGTCGAGTTTTGTATGGCCTGTTTGCACGTCCAAGATGGTCTTGACAAGGTAATGGCAACTTTCCCATCTTCTTCCTTTGGAAGTTCTCTTTTCTTCATCTTCAAGAACTCATACCTTTTCTACTTTCTTTTGCATACCCACCCGATGCCACAGATACTCATGCAAACATTTTGGTATCTTACCCACCTTACGTCAAATATGCCCGTGCAAATATAATGTCATCGTTACCATTTTCCTCCATTGCAACCCCGCTTTTGTTAATCTCCAAGAACTACCTTCTCTGTTTTCCTCTTTACTTATCCAATGGATACCAAAGATATTAACGTGAACGTAATGTATATTTCACGTCTACCTCCATAGGAACCTCTCTTTTCATAATCTTCAAGAACTCTTACCTCCTTTTCTTTCGAGAAGGTAGGAATAGAGAGGTTTCTAGGGAGGTAGATGTGAAAGATACATTACGTTCACATGAGTATCTATGGCATCCGTTGGATAAGTTACCCACCTTATGCCGAAGATGCACGTGCAAACCTGTGACATCTTTTCCATTCTTTGCTGTTGCAACCTATCTTTTGATAATCTTCAAGAACTATGTTCTCTACTTTCTTGTTTACTTACCCACCGGACGTCAGAGATGTTCATCCAAACCTAACGGCGCTTTTCCCATCTTCCTCACTTGCCACCCTTCTTTTCGTAACCTTCAACAACTCTTTACCTGCTCTTCTCTTGCTTACCTATCCAGTGACAGACGGTCATGCTAACCTAACGGTATTTAACCCATCATCCTCCCTTGCAACTCGTCTATATGTAATCTTCAAGAAGGCTATCTTCTCTACTTTCCTTTTTAGTTACCTGATATCACAGAATCTCACGCGAATCTAATTGCAACTTTCCCAGCCTCCTCCTTAACATCCTCTTTTTTCGCAATCATCAATAAGTTTACCTTCTGTGCTTTCCTCTTACTTATACACACCCGATTCGTAAGTGCATAATGGTAACTAATATCAGGTGCATTTTTACTAAATTTAGTTTAAAACCGCTTCAAACATTTTTTTTTCAGAACTCCGTTAGGAAAGAAAGTGACAAATTAAAAAAAAAAACGTCCATCCTGGTCGCTATTTCCTGGTTAATTTTCTCGAGACCAACAATCGCTTCTCATGGTGGCAAGCATTTTGCCTTATAGTTGGTAACAGTACCGCATTCAACTCATTCTTACGAGTTTTATGTAAACTTTCATTACTTGGTCATAACAACAGATACAAGGAAATAAAAGTAGGGACCATTTTATTTAATAGCAGGTTCATATATAAAACAGAAGACAATTTTCAAGAAGTAATGAATTTTAAAAATATGTCTACTAAGAGAATAATATGATACGTAATAAAAAAAAAACTTCTTTTTAATGAAGGGTGATTATAATCGGTAACCTGAAAATAGTACTTAACTAAGAATATTCTTTAAGAGCCCACAAGAAACAAATATGGGTAGTAATTGGAGAATCTATATGTACCACTCAAGTAAAACAAATATGCCAAAGGTTTTAGGATATTAACAAAATTGGTTAAGTAACAAAATGACAAAACTGGACTTCTTGAGAGCTTATGTTTAAATTAACAATTCTGTATTTGTACCACTGGTACTTTCCCATCAAAACTTTCTCTAGATTATCTAGAATATTCCATTAACAGTTTTATGTTTTGCTGTTACTGTTTATTTTAACATGCTTTGTGTTAAAACACGCCAGCTATACACGAGTCTATTCTGCAATTTGTGTTGACCTTGCAATTTTTTTTATTGAATTAAAAATTTAAATTAGGCTAACATTCAAGATTAAGACATGAGGAAAGAAACCAACGGTATTTATCGGCGAGTAGTCATGTTTCTCAGCTGCTAGCTGATTGCTGATAAGTGAAATAATCTTTTTTTATTTAATTCAGCAAACTTTAGCACGGTGAATTTTTTTTTAACAATTAATTGAATATTTTGTTTGGGTTTTCGTCATATTGGTATGCTGGAACTGTGACACAATCCACAATTTCGTACTAAACTGAAGGCTTTTTACGCCATTTTCGAAATTTGCTAGCCAATACACAACATTATCTTTGAACATTTTACTACAACGAAACAGTAGCAACTTACTGGCGGTCACGACGTATGAAATAAAAAATCACGCAGACAAATAGGGCAATGCATAAACAAATGTAGCAAATTGGTAGAGCGATTGCCAGGAATAAAATACCCCATGGAAGTTTCCCAGTTCCTGAAATATATACACAAATCAGTTAGTGTAAATTATTAGAAGTTCCCAGAAAATTTAAACAATAGAAATACTAGAGTGAATTAACACTTAGTCAAACTTTTGCCATCTGAAAACCAGGAAGTGACATCATGAAGATCCGTCTGCGTATTGTAAGAGTTTTTTTTCTAAACAAACAAAAGCTTTAATCTTGATTAGGTGTTTAAAAGATTGGTATCGGAACTAGAATGTTTATCTGAAATTTTACTCAGAATGTGACTCACATCACCTATATGTTTTAAATTATATCACAAAACAAAACTGGTAAAATGGACCGCCAAGTTCCGAATAGTTCGTGCCTTCAAAGGAATGATATCAACACACCAAAACATTCACCAATTTAATCGCACCGACTAATAGTTCGAAGGTTAAAATAATGAAAACTACAACATTGCTATTTTTGGTAGCAACGTTCATTTAACGTCCACAGTATTATTAGGTGCGCTTAACTTGGCGAATATTTTGGTGTGTTGACATCACTCCTTTGAAGGGCCGAACCATTCGGAACTTGGCAGTTTCTTTTACCAGTTTTGGTTTTTGATATATCACTTCTTTTTTAAAATTTTAATTGTGTATTAGACTCGAACTCAACCAGTCTGCGGATTTGTAATAATGTGCTACATCAACACCAGGGTGAGTGGCCATTTTTTCAATATCGCTCATATCACTCCTTTAAGAGGCCGAACCATTCTCAACTTAGTGGCGTCTTCACCAGTTTTTTGTTTTATTTTATTTGATTTTTTTTTGTATTTAGTTCATATCACTCCATTGAGAGCCAAACCATTCTCAACTTGGTTTTATCTTGACATATTATTTCTTTTTCGTGGATTGGATGAGGATACAATTTCTTTGGCAACGTTGCTTAGATTTATTGCGACACACTAGTGTGTGTCCCACGTTGTCATTGTCCGAACGTTGGCCGTCCCATGAGACACGATGCCGACAATACTAACAATAGTTATAACTATACTTCGGAGTAACGTGCCCTCCCACGTCATTCCCGTTACAGTCCTGGTTGCAAACCAGAAATAGCTTAGTTGCAAACCAGAATAGCTGCGCATCGCACTGCGGCCATTCGTCCAATTTCATAGCTGGAGGCCTTCCCTCTATCTCGGTATCGGCGAATAATCACCCTATGGGATTTAATTTGTGGATAAGCAGACTAGTAGCGGACTTTTTGTCAGGTGGATCATTACTCTCGATTTTAACACAATTTAAGGTTTTGTACCGCATTATTATTTTTCCCCAAGTACCTGAAATGTGCCCAACTATGCTTCAGGATAGTAGACACTTGGCGTCGCGCTACAATGGTATACATCCTCGACAATTGAATTAATGTGATTTTTGTTGCCTAACTGGCGTCTGTCTAGATATGCGTGCGGGATCTACCTATTATTATTACTAGACACTAGAAAATAAACAGATATATCGAATTCCAACTTACTATCCAAATTTAGGGAAGTATTGGAAGTTGTTTGTGGCCACAAACTTGAAATAATATAAGAAAGCTGCCCATAAACTATGACCGACATTTAGTACAGTATTCAGATATAATAAATAAATAAACATATATTTATATGTATATATCCTAACCTTATAACCTTATGAATTATGCAACCTTCATTCATAAGGACTTTTTAGAACGTTCTATCAGCACTTGACTGCAAAGGTCCCTTCACTGAGTAAAGAGAGGCATAGAATACGGATGTGTTATATCGAGTGATCCCTCCAACTAAACTTAAAACACAGAATTTCCGACCCGCCCTTACTCAAGAAAGGTTTATGCAGGGCTAAGAATTCCTGTAGGTTTCCGTAAGAATATAATAATACGTACTTTCTTGACAAATGCAGCAACAAATACTCTACAATACAATACAATAAAAGAGGGAATACAATAAAAGAGCCTTTACGGAGGTTTAAATTTCATGTATTTGTTATTAACGTTTTGAGCGAAAGAACATGCTAAGGATATTCAAGGACAGGCATGATCACATCGAAAATGGAAGAGGTAACACCCCCTTGCTGACAAAATATACTACCTATACCAAAGAATGCTAAGATGACTGCATAACTGAAGTGAAGATAAAGCGGCTTTTGTTACAGTTAAAGAAATGGATCTGTTATAACTGTTAAATAAAATACTTCTGCAGTATTATTATCATCATTTTCATTTTCCATGAAGGTAGTACTGATAGTTTCTTTTGCGAGGAACTTTTGCGGAGTGTTTTTTAGGCTAATGTTATGGTTTTTATTCATAAGTTTGTAAAGAAAAAATATTCGAACGTTCATTAAAAAAAATGCTGTCCCTATAATTCTAACTTAATAAAACAAATTAATTTATATTCTGTCAGTTGTTATAATACGTGTTCAGAAATCTAAAAGAATATATGTTTATGTTTTTAATCAGTATCCAATGACTTTGTTGAAATAATTTCATTACCTAGAGCATTAGTAAAACAAATTTATATCCGTGAACTATTTGTCCTGTGCAGGGATATGAACACTGTTCAGTTCAATAAAAGTCAAGTTTGCTGTAAAAGATGCTTACGGATTAATATCGGCGAGGTTCGAGTTACATATTATCAAGAATTTAAACAGTTGAGGAGGAGAATTTGTCACTCTTAAAAAGTCTTTATTGAAACGTGTTATATTCATTCCTATTTGTTCCGTCCGAGTTTTCACAGGGCGCCGCACGTTCCGTCTGGTTATTTTTGTTCATTTATCAGCCCAAATCTAAAGTACAAATTACAACTAAGCTAAACTAAATAATACTTAAATACAAGCTGGTTTCGTTTAGTTCAATTTTAGGCTGAAAACTCAGTAGAAATTCCCACATAAAACCCATTGGGTCCTCTATAAACTTAGACGGAACTAATAGGAATGACTTTAAGACGTTTAAGAAGAGTTCTCAGTCACAAATTCTCCTCCCCAACCCTGGAAATTCTTGATGTCATCTAAGGTCGTTATGACGACTATTTGTATACTGTCAGTCAGCTCAGTTATGTAACATTACACCGCATGCTCTGCACCCCTTCCAAGTTAAAAGGTCTAAAATATTATCTGTTTCATGAACTAAATAAAGTTCAAAATTAAGCTCCCACATTTGATTTGAAAGCTGTTTATTAACATTATAAAGCAAGCAGTTCGTGAGCATAGCTTGTTTTCAACAAATAAAAGGTTTAGATTAGGCTTAATGGTCAGACATGATATTTTGTGCTTCCAGGAATAACATCAAACTAATACAAATCGAGAGATGCACTTCTTGAAGCCGAAAACCACTTTCTACTTCTTAACTTCCTTTAAAGAACCTTTTTTGAACCAGGCATATGAGGGGACGTTTTAGTGAGTTTTCGTGAGAATACCATTCATGCATTGGCATTCCAGCGACTTATAGTCCGGCAGCCGGGACAAAAACCCAAAAGAATAGTCTGCACAAAATGTTTTTGTGCAGAGATGTTCTACAATACGTCTGTACTACAAAATATAATAATGCCGCCTTGGCACCCTTGGTGAATTCAAGATTGCGTCCAAAAATGGCGACGAAAAACGGGTTTCTGCTTCTAGCGTCTAAGCCGTTCATCCGATTGAAAATTAACTGGCAACCAATATTATGTTCAGAATAAAATGTCCTTCAAAAAAGTTTGTATAATTTATACAAAATACAGTGTAATTTCTCGATAAAATTAATCCTTCTTGCAGAAATTCGTTATTTTAAAAGCATTAAATTGCTTTGGATGACTGAAGACACAAAAGAAATTGATCTAAAAAAAATATTTCAGGCCGTTAACGCATGTTACATATATAATTTCTGACTTTAAACAGCTGCAGTACCCGTTTTAATTCGGATAAGTGGACGTGATTAGGCTTAGCTGAAAGATGAAGATGTATATTTTCGAACAAGGGTAATTAAAGCGATTTATATTAATTAGGAGCTTAGCTAAGCTGCGGCAGTTTACACACGTTGTAGCACGGTGCTTTTTGCTCTATTTTACCACATGTTCCATCTTTAAACTGCTGCACCACCGGTCATAATTAGGATAA
>JAHWFP010186248.1:11440-23274 GCA_023313725.1 Lithobius niger | reverse complement strand
AACATGAAGATGTATATTTTCCAACTGGGGTAATTAAAACGATTTATATTAAATAGGAACTAAGTTACGGCAGTTTACCTACGTTCTAGCACTGTGCTTTTTGCTCCCATTTACCACAAGTTCCATCTTTAAACAGCTGCAGTTCCCGGTATAAGTCGGATAAATGGACTTGAGTAGGCTTAGATAAACGATGGTGATGTATATTTTCCAACAAGGGCAATTAAAGCGATTTATATTAATTAGGAGCTAAGCTACGGTAGTTTACATACAGTGTAGCACTGTGCTTTTCGCTCTGTTTTACCACATGTTCCACCATTAAACTACTGCACCACCCATTGTAATTCGGATAAATAGACGTAATTAGGCGTAGAAGAAAGATGAAGATGTATATTTTCCAACAATGGCAATTAAAATTATTTATATTAATTAGAAACTAAGCCACAGCAGTTTAAAGAAGGAACTTGTGGTAAAATAGCGCAAAATGCACAGCGTTACATTGTAGAAAAACTATCGTAGCTTAACTCCTACTAGATATACATCATTTTAATTACCCTTGTTGGAATTCGTCTAAGCCTAATCACGTCTAATTATCCGACTTAGAACAGGTATGCAGCTGTTTAAAGATGAAACGTGTGGTAAATTAAAGCAAAAAGCACACCGCTACACGTAAGTAAACTGTCATAGCTTAGGTCCTAATTAATATAAATCGTTTTAATTACCCTTGTTGGAAAATATACATCTTCATCTTTCATCTAAGCCAAATCACGTCCAGTTATCAGAATTAGAACGATTACTGCAGCTGTTTAAATTTAGGAATTGTATATGTTACGTGCGTTAATGGCCTAAAATAACTTTTAACAGCAAGAAGAATTAATTTTGATAAAAATATGAATAGAACATTTTTTGAAGGTAATTTTATTCTAAACATAATTGGTAACCGGTTAATTTTCAATCGGATGAACGGTTTAGACGCTAGAAGCAAAAAACCGTTTTATTTTCCCCAATTTGGACGCCATCTTTGGTGCCAAAGTGGCACCATTATGTTTTGGAGTAGGGACGTATTGTAGAACATCTCTGCGCAAAAACATTTTGTGCAGACAGTTTTTTTTAGATTAGGCCAAGAAATTTATGTAAGGTAAATTGTATTAGTTAATCAGATTATCTATATATCGTCACTATTTCAACCCTTACCAGCTCCATCATCCGTTCTTTCATGAGGTATGCTATTGGATTCTTTCCACTCTTTGGTCACAATGTCAGTTTCATCTTCTATGCATGAAGTAAGGTTAGTTCCCAGACATACACATAAATTTGAAAAATTGTCTTTTACGCATGTCTGGCTGTTCGTAGTACAGATTTGGCCAGTTCTACAAATTTTATAGCCAACTGCGGTTGAACCTGTAAGATAGATTACATAGCTTAAAACATTTTATTTTTATCTGCATTGAAGAGTTGTTCCATCGATGAGTTGAGACAGTATTCAGTATTGACATTAGGAGGAATGCTGAGACACTGTTGTGATTAGGATAGGTAGAGTACAATGAAGGATAAGGGTACCTCAATTCCAGTTGTCAATAATGTCTAGAAAAATGAAATCAAACATTGTAAGCAGACATGGTCAACGACGACGTCAATTTCATGGTTCGCGAATGTCAAGCAACTCACGATTAGTGTCATGGTTGTTTAGATGTTTAAGATTTGACTGGCATGCTCTTATATAACAAAACAAATTAAGAGATTTTGGTTGGGTGGCACATCTACATGACTGTTCTTCGGAAACCCAAGGAGATAGAAAAGTACAGTTTGCAACGATTATTCAGAATATTTAGGAGAATCTGTTTTGTATAAGATAGAGAATCGATTGCAACGATTATTCAGAATCTTATATTCAATCTGAATCTTTAATTCAGATTGAGGGCTAACTCTGAGAAACACCAGTAACATCATAATTGGCATAATTGGCATAGAAAATTATTTCTATTATTATTATTATTATTATTATTTTGAAAAGAATGAGGTAAGGGGTAAACAGTTTTCTTCTTATTTATCACCGACTTTCATAATTTACAATAATTTTGGTAAAATAAAAAACTATCTATACTGAGGCTCAGTTGTAGTTCAAAGTGATTTTATACTTGGATTTTAAATATCTTTGTATCACTGATAAAGATTGCACTATGTAAATAATGAAATAACACAGAGCCGGCAAACCCCAGTAAGTTAAATTGATAATAAATAAAATAAATAAATATATTTATTGCTAGAAGCAGCAAAAGGCGTGGGGAAGGCCAATTCAGGCTACTATTACATAACCAAATAAAATAAAACATAGTAGAAAACTTTGTCTACAAATCTTCAAATTGATAAGTAACACTAAGGTAATACTACTACACCTCAAAAGTATTTAAATTAAAAATTGTGCTATTTTAAAACACACGCTCACAATCAGAAAGCAGCAAAAAATAGAACCTAAAAATTGCGAGACAGTTTTTTTTTTTTCAAATCACGTTGCTGGAATCGCCTGTAAAGAATCCAAGAAATGATAGCGTCTCCAACTCACTTAGTAGGTCATTCAATAAATATCCCTTACCCATTAAAGACCTTGCACAACTTACAAAGGTTTGTTTGAGTGCTTGCATAATATGCTTGCATTTACGTGTAAATGAATTTATAAAAAGGTTTAAGTTACCGGAGAGAGTGAAAGATGCTCCCAGATTTAAAAATAAATAAAATAAAGCTGTTTTCATAACACTTTCTTCGAAAACGATTTCCATGTATGGAAGAGCCTTCAACTGCGTTAAGTAATTTACATTACACCCACCTTCTGGTGTAGACGTAATTATTTCCCAGAAATGAGTAACATGTATTCAGACTAAAACGATATGTTGCTTGTGAAATAATGAATGCTCTCAACTAGTCATATTTCTAGCCTCTGTTGCAATCGAGCCATGTTCATACTAACTACGAAGATTGTCTAAAAGACTATTTCAATTAAAATGGTCTGCTGTACACAAAAATGGCTCGTTTTACTCGTTCGCTCAATGCTTTACAATCGAAAACGTATGATTAACTTTAAAACCAAAATATATACATTTTCCGAACGTCCAGTCATTCAACCTGTTGGTGTCAAACACGTTGGAGATTTTATATTCCTTGTTGCTGATACTAAGCATGATGCAAAAGACAATGAAATGATGTTTGTTGCATTGGTTACTAGATCGCTAATAAAATTGGTAACATAGCATTGATAGTTGTTAGTGTTATTTATTTATTTGGTTATTATTTGCTAACTACAAGACAATAGTCTACTCATTTAATTTGCGATCAGTTGACATAGTTTTAGGAGTGAATTTGTTTTGAAGTTGCATTTCTGAATCTTTCCCTACCTGTTGTGTGTTGATCAAACTTTGGCATTATAAAGTTTTCACAGCAGTAATTCTCATATTTGAGATTCCATTAATATTTTATTTGGTACTACTCTCATGTTCGTTGATGACTTATCCCCAGTTAAGAGGAGCAGCAGAACAAACACGCATGCCAACAAATCGTATATTTTTAATAGTGTAGAATTAGAACCTATTTCCGTGCCATTTGGACTTACAACTTATGAAACTGTGGAAGTTGAATGCGAACGTGGCAAATAAAGCTACAGAACAAACCAGGCGAAGTTACACTTTTATATTACAAGACCTTGTATTGTTAGTCTTTATAATACTTTAAAAAATCATCTTTGAAGTGTAAACAGCGCAGAATGGGTTTAATGTGAACAGGGGAGTCTCAACATACCCTCACTTGTGGTGACCAAAGAGCGAGTGGGCGAATGTAGGGCGAACGGCAAAGCGCGCAAACATAATCCGTTATGGGGTATGCACGACGTAATCCTAGGATAATAATACAACATCTTATATCCACCAAATTGTAAAACGGATTTATAGGAAGGGAAAGTAACGAACTGTAACTGAAAAATCTTTATAACTTAGTGGAATTATTAATAAAAATTGATACGTATCTCGAATCTCTTTAAACACAAACAAATAATAATAATTGAAGCCAGTTGCATAAAGTGTTTTATGTCATAAAAATTGAAGCTGTTTAAAGCTAATAGCATTATGAACCTATTTCTCGCATTTTTCCTATTTTATATTTTTGTGTTATGGCCTCTGACGTTTGTCTTTGGTGGAATATAATTAAGAAATTACATGCTTACATTGTGACAATGAAATCTAGAAAAAAGGGGGGAAAAGAAAAAAGAACATTTAGATTTCTTTCTTAAAGTTGAATTTGAAAAATGGAAATGTTTCTTTCGTAAAACTCAATTCAAAAAACCGAATATTTTCCATTTCTTTCTTAAAATTGCATAAAACACTGTAAGCAACAGTTTTCAATTTAATACAGTGTTTTTTAAGGAATATTATTGAAATAAGTTCAAATTGCCCTTGCCCTTCAACTCTCCAACACTCATCTGCTTAGTACTAGCACTGAGATACTGAAGATCAACGATAGTAATTATTTATAACAGCACAGTCCGAAATCGAGAGTCAGTAAAAAATAATCGCATGTGGGATCTTATTAGCTCCGGGTCTACCTGCAGTCTTTTATCCAGAGAGGGATTGTTTGCACAAGACGTAAATATCAATCAAATACGCTACAACAGACATTACTACGGAAGCAATTTTTACGTTGGTGGTACGTTCAAATTTCGTCTTACGGCTTTACTGATGATTTCGCAAGTTAACAGAGGTAACACTTTCTAACTAATCCTAAGCTACGCAACATTAGGGGCACCATCCAACATTAGCTTGATCGGATAATATTACCAGGGCAATAAAACTTTCATTATTAATTTGTGGCTCGCAATTATTTCTCAGCTAGCTAGATTTAGCTAAACAGCTGCTCCCTTCACTTGATTACTCCTAATAAGCTTGTAGTATTTAGTGTCTTACCTCCCAAAACATCATCCGTTAATAAAATTGCTCTAACACAGAGGGTAAAGAAGTACACGATATAAATGGTAGTTGGCAAACAAATGGCCATTTATTCAATACATTTCACCTTTGTATTCTAGTCATTGTCCTGCTGGGAAAAAATACAACACAAATGAATTATTAATTTTATAAATAAATTAGTAAACAAATTCGTCACAATGTTTAATCAGGTCACTTTTAAAAACAAACGGAAGAAGTGTTCTCTCACCCTACAAAAGTGATTGTCCGCATCTGGTATGTGGGCAGCCGATAAAAGAGTACAAAGAAGCTGACTCTTTTGCCGACAAAAACAAAATTTTGGTTTCTAAACTAATATCACTATATCAAGAGTTTCAAAAATACAAAATAATAATGAAAATGATAATACAAAGTACATACAATATCAATTTTCACAGAAAAACTTATAAAAACAATGCAAAAAAAATTAGTCTATTAATTAACAACTAGTTTTTTACCCGGCGTAACATACGCCGGTCTAGCTGTTTCCCGCTGCGGTCAACTCGGATCTAATAGTCAGCATTATTGAAGCAATAGTGTTTGTTTCTTATATTCTCAGGGTGCATATCCGTTCTCATTGTTGGCCGCTCGCCCTTTTGCTTTGCTACCGTGGGAAGAATGAGCCCGCTCGCCCTCATGCTGATTATTGAAGCTCTGTTTAATCCTGATCCCTAACAATCCTTTTAGCTCTGCTCCTGAGCTAAGTCGGATCCTAAGCGAAATAAATCTAGACACACGCTAGTGTGTCGCCGCCAAGAAGACGTTTTATTGTTGTTTGGAGCTTAATTATTAGAGCGTAATGGTTAGAGTGTAATTGTTGTCAGATGGCGGCTCACTAGCAGACCGTGTCTTTTAACTGAAACCAACTTATATGTGATTTCAGCATACTGGTGTAAATTCCCCATGCGGTAGAAATCTTTGCAAATCGTTTGGATCAGGTGTCTTGGGTCCAGTAACAAAGAAAAACTCAACACGAAAATGTGGGAACGTGTCCTTCATGGAGAGAAAGTGTCCTCAATAACGTTGATTTGTGTTACTGATGACTAGTAACTAGTAACTAGTCCGCAGGCTCCCATGTTAATTATCATAGCGTATAACGACACGTCTACAGCTCATTAGGGAAAGTTGCCAGATCTAAATTTCGGCAGACAGGTAAAGCATCATATGGGGAAGTGCCTTTTTCTAAAATGGGGCTTGCAGCTAGAAGCACGTGGTCCTGAAGTGGCTCGTAAGTGCAAAAGTATTGTTGTAACCATTGTTTGTATTGTCACCCAACAGTAGATTATAACATGCGTAAGTGTTACACGCTTATCGTTTCAGTACCTAATTGTCAGAATAATCATTGTTGTTGCAAATAGGAAGTTCACGAAGAGACGGAGTATCTTTTATTGCAAAGGTTTGATCGTTTTTTCCCCCACCAAATCCAAATCGATTTTTTTTTTACGGTACGCGAATTCAAAATGAATTAATTATATGCCCCACGAACGGAATAAATTTCTCATTACTGGTTCAATAAGACACAGGGTATCTTTTATTCCATTGGAATTGATTAGGACCTTGCCGTGTCGTTGCGGACAGTTACGCTTGTTATTAATTTATTTGGAATGACAATAGCAAATGTGAAAATTATGAATGAGAACATTCATACAATAAAATACCTCCAGACAAAAAAGGTCGGGGTGACAATTACACCGTGGGATTTTTTGTACATTCACAGGCCTATGAAAGCCGTGATATCCACCCAAAACCAAAACTGGTAAGAGAAGCCGCCAAGTTTACAAAAAGGGTCGGCCGATTAAAGTAGTGATATCATTCAACTAGGGAAAGGCCGCCAAGGTTAATCCTATTAGCCAAGTTAATCGCACCGAATAATACTTTGGACGTTAAATGAAAATTTGGAAGATTGCTGCCGCTAGTAGCCATCTTCTAGTTTTCATTTAACCTTCGAACTATTAGAAGGTGCGATTAACCTGGCTAATAGGATTAACCTTGGCAGCCTTTCCCTGGTTGAATGATATCATTACTTTAAACGGCTGACCCTTTTTGTAAACTTGGCGGTTTCTCTTACCAGGTTTGGTTTTGTAATAAAGAACAAGGCTGCAGATATGAATTTTAACAAAAGCGGTCTGGTGAAGTAAGCTTAGTATCAAAAGAAATATTAGGAAACGTATTAAAATAAGATTTAGATAAATATTGAGTTATTTAGCCTACATTCTCGTTTATGTTAAAGGGATATACCTCCCAGCGCCATTTTTCTCGCTCCTCCACATCAAGTACGGTCCCAAAGGTCCATTTACTTACCGATAGTCTTTCCCTTGCTAAAAATCCGTTTTAAAATTTGGCGTCTAGGAGATTTTCTGTTGAATATTACTTTATTTACGTTTGTCCCGAACGTATATGATCGCGCGCCTACAATGACCTTGAAGTTTTATCTGTGTGTGGGCAGTATTAATTTTAATCGTTTGCTAGGATTACTATGAGATCAAAAATCTAGAAGTTTAATGCAGTAAAAATTAAAATTAATTATTTCAATAGATCGCCGAAGCAAAATTATAAGACACTAGTTTAGAAAATTATAAATTGTGATTTTAAAATACAAGAATCAATCCGGTTTTTGACGACACAATCAATGGGTTCACGTTGGCTGGATTATTAGGCGCAATGCCAATTGAGTCAATAGCTACGTTTTTCGCTGTGAGGAACGAAGCTACCGTCTCAGTTGACCTTAGCTGTGGTAAATACGCGGATGTGAATGTCGCGTAGGTGTTGTGAGGCAGGCGGAAGGTTATAAGGCAGGCTAGATGTTGCTTTAATTATCTCCAATCTCGTTTATCTCATTAAACTCCAGTATTACTAATCCTTTTTATTTTGAAATTAATTTTATCTCCTTTATCTCATATATCGTTTACCTGATTTATCTCATTAAGTATTCATATCAATTATCTCAAATGTATTTATAAGTAAGTATGGATGCAGACGTATTTTCGTTGTTAATCGACTAGGGTTGCATTTTTATTTATTTATCACTAATAAAGCCTATTTAATTGGCTTTCCATCTCGAAATTAATCTAAGGTAGTTATTTAATGTATCTCGAATATCTCAAAGAAAAAAATAAGTTATTAGTACTAAAAAAAACCGCTTAAGGGTGTAAAATACGGATTTAAGCCTTTCAAAAACTCTTGCTTTAAACGAAAAGACTACAAAAAAAAAGACATGCAGGTGATCAGCTTTGCACTAATACGTATATTTAAGAAACTACAGCCTGATTATTTTTTTTCGGTGGGGGACGGGTGCTGGAGCTTATTTTACACGCACTAGTACAATACTGATAGTTTACATGTCTTTTTCTTGTATCTCATTCGTTAGGGCATTAGGTTTTTAATTACGTATTTTACACACTTAATTTTTTTTAGTCAAACATGTAAGGTTTCAAGCCAGTTTGACGTGTTAAATGCAACAATGAAAGGTTATTGTTGTGACGTTAAAAGCTTGAGAAAATACCATTTATTGAGGTGTAAAACAAAATGATTTTTGCTGACAAGTAGCCAGCAACGAGACAGCAAAGAAACTATGTCTTGACTCAGTAAGAAAAACCGAACAAGTAAGTTTAAGAGAGTGTTCTCTAGTAAATAATGCCAGACTGGGATCAAACAAATCGTAGATCAATGCCCACATGGCCATTAAGGATGTTGAATATTAGGATAAGATCGAACTTTAACCTGCAGAGTTCAAGGGAACCATGGCCAAGAACGGACAGTCTTTCAGCAAATGAAAATCCCCAGATAACTCACTTGTATAGCAGGAGCGGATTTATGGGGAGGGGGGGCAGGGGGGGGGGCAAGGCCCCCCGGGCCTTCGACGTAAAAGGGGCCTTCATTCCCCAAGCATCAGTAGCAGAATAGAACTAATAACAAAGAACGTTGTTGGGTTACAACTAGCTAAAAAAAAAAAGGTCCTCAGAATTTCATGAAAGCAGGGAGCCTTGTAGGGCTTTGCCCCCTCCCCCCCAACCCAAGCCTAGTTCCTTAAATCCGCCACTGTTGTATAGTAAAATGTGTAAACCTTTTCTCGACGCTAATTTTTAATGACTTTAATACACTGAAAAAGTATGAATATGTAAACCAACGAAATCATGAATCAGAACTAATCCTTATGTAAAATCTAGAATGCTTAAAGCATAAAATTAACGCTGATCAAAACCTGATGAGAGTATAAATACTTCCTATGAACAATCATAAAATCACATATCCATAACTATAACGCAAGGAAGGTATTCGTATGAAGCAAAGTCAAATTTAGGGCTAAATATAGGTCTAAAGGTTCATGTCACTATTCGAGGGAAGTCAGAAGCAGAGGCAAAAGCATTATTCCAGGTGAAAATTCTTGATAGAGCAATGAAAAGTCAGTGCAAAATAACAGTCTATATAAATTTTTGGAACATTCTTACAAATTGCCAAGTTGTTAGGAAATCTTGAAGCAGTAATAGAAAATTTACAAATAAAATTGTTTTCGCTTGGGATTCCAAATTCCGAATGAAGACCGGGGCTGAATGCAATTCCTTTTATACTCTAGAATATTAGCCAGACTGCACTGTTACCCACAATACCTTATTAAACAAGATGTCCTGGGGTTTCATGAACCAACTATTCCGTTGCTCCCTCTGGTGAGATAAGACTCCCTCTTGTGAGAAAATCTACTTGCAAACCCTGACCATCATCTTGACATCAGATTAAGTACAATAATATTAAATTCAGAATATGATTAATACACAGAAAGGTTCATTGCCAAATACAATATAATATACAATATCCTTCAATTTGAGGTTAGGTTAGGTACTCTTTTGGCACTAGTATGGACGCAGTGTAAATCATGGTTGCATCTTTCTTGCAAGCAAAATATTTCCGATTTGAACGAGGTCTTCTGACCTCTGCTAAAGGGTAAATTTTTTTTAGTAAGTAAGTTTTTTGTACAAACATTACGTTATAAATTTACAAAGCAACATTGTTATTTCCTTTAAGTGATGTATTATAATTTCCATATTGTTACGTTGGATACAATATGCACTTTTGGCGTGCATTGGACTATTTAGCCAAAAGTTTGAAACATTCAATGTTTGGTAGAGGTTAGTAAACTCCAGTTAAAATACGAAATATTTTGTGTGCTAAGGGGAGTGGCTATCCTTGGCCATAATTTGAATTCTTAGGGATCAAAACTACACCTTAGTGTGCACACCTCATAGAGAAAAGGGTTAAGGGAAGGCCAATTCACAACAAGAATGACTCAAAACATGAATGATTTTATAAACAATTTAAAAAAGCTCATTGAAAATTATTTCAGCCTTACATTTAAGTTTACGCAAATTTTCCAGGCATATGTATATTTTTACGTTTTGATGTTTGCACTGAATGCAGAACAGATCGTAAAAAAGTTATTTTTCATTACTTGTAAGAATGAGCTGAAGCCCTGGTGACCAGGATGAAGGCTCTAGGACGGAATCCTAGAAACAAAGCTCATCCAACCATGAGGTGGGCTACTGGAAATCCTACTGGAGACAAAGAAAATTAGCTAAGTGGCCCTAGTTCTGTAATTAAACACGGGCCAGAAGTCCAGTACTACAGCACTGCGACATCCTGGCATTTCCAGTGTGCTGTTGCTTTGACGAACTCTCTGCAGTAATGTCAATATGATGAGAAACAATGCTGCGACCTTAGGAATAAACATAAGTATGTTTGTAGGCACAACCAACTTGCTACAGTACAGAGACAAGCAATATACACTTTCGACCAATAAGTTCAATGTTATTATTAGGGACTCAATAAAAACAAAGTATGTAAATAATGCAGTCATTTAATCTTAACACATTTTATTTTTCCTGCATTTTATTTTTCCACCCCAGTAACAAGGATTTTCATAAAGACCGACTGAAAGCGGAGTTTGCTGGCCCGGTTCTATCTTTTGCAAACCAGACATTGAGACCACATTATATGAATATTGTTGACAAGCAACTAGAAAGTTAACCTTATTTCATTACCCGCCGTGAGGCCACACGGTTTGGAATCGTTCAAGAACTGCATTCGAAATACCTTAAATTGTTAATACGCAGCAGAGGTGTACATTAATAACAAGGCACATAATGAGGCTGCATAATAGTTGTTACATTATCAGGCTTTTATAGCAGTGATAATTGAGGCTATATGAATTTGCGCTTTGTTAGAAGTCTTTTTGTTGTTGCATTACTGACCTACAACAAGCATGGTAATAAGGATTATACATCGTCTATGCTTTCAATTAACGGGGGACGTTACTTACCTGTCGGCGATGACACTAACCGCAAGGGCAATGACGTTAAAAAACAAGTATGCGTTTGTTTTCCTATTTAAAGGAACTGGATGGTTGATTTAGGGTTTTGCAGGGACTCGGGTGTCAAGGCTATTAGGTGCGGGCCAAGGTAGTATGTGTGGTCGTCGCAAGTTTATTCTTCAATACACTAAATGGTGGAGTGATTCATGACAGACAGTTCTAAGAGTCTTCAGTCAGCACGATGTTCGTATTTATGTGTATGACCTTTGTGGCCTTCGTCTAGTTCATCGCATTGGTAATTTGTGGCGGAAGCACTTTACATTATATAGGTATGTGCCGGAGAGTTGTACAGAATTATTAAACTCCCTCACAAAACGGAGTGCAAATAAGTGAATAATTGTTGTGGGACAGAAGAAAACAAAGCCTGCTCTTTTCTACTTCAACTGCTACATGTGTTTTCAGTGTTTCGCTTAAGGTGCATCTTTTTATGTGTAAACAGTAGAGTTTCCTAATCGTACCACTACTTTGTAAACCATTGGCACATGAGATTT
>JAHWFP010186245.1:0-14734 GCA_023313725.1 Lithobius niger | reverse complement strand
TGCATCGAAAATCGGTTGGGGCGCACATCTAGACGACCAGGAAATTTCGGGTCCTTGGCCAGCATCGTGCAAAGACCACATCAACATCCTCGAGCTCAAAGCAATCCTGCTCGCCCTTCGACACTTCCTCCCACAGATCCAGAACACGGTAATCCAGGTCCAAGCTGACAACCACGACAGCTCTGGCTTACATCAAGAAGGAAGGTGGAACAAAATCAAGATCACTGCACAGTCTAACCTCCGAAATCTTTAACCTGTGCATCCCGACAGAAATGTGATTGCCGACTCGGTCACGCTGGAAAGCACCAACAGGAGAGTGGTGCCTCAAGAAATCCATCTGCGAATCTCTCTTCAGCACCTAGGGCACACTGATGCTAGACGTATTCACCATGAAGCACAATGCCAGACTTCCCCTTTACATCAGCCCGATCCCGGACAAAGGAGCAATAGCTGTAGACGCCCTGACGTTGGCACAACCTGTTTGCTTACCTCTTTCTCCCATTCAAACTACTTCCACAAGTCCTTCAAAAAATAGAAGGAAAGTCAGAGCCTATTCCTCCTTATAGCCCTTCTCTGGACTTCAGCAGCGTGGTTCCCTCTCCTTCTAGACCTACGAGTCGAGACTCCAAGAAGTCTACCTCTTCTACCAGATCTTCTGTCACAACAGGAAGGATCAAAGCTACACCCAAACCTTGCAAACCTCAACTTACACGGGTGGCTACTAACGTCAAACTCCTCAAGAAAGCTGGAATTCATCAGGAAGAGGCCGAGCGCATCGCCTCTAAAGCAACCAGAGACTACCAACCGCATGTAGGACAGCCACTGGTCCAAATAGATTTATTGGTGTATCACAAAACACATCAATCGCTCCCCTTTACCCGACCTCCTAAAATTTTTTACCGACTTATTCAACATCAACAAACTGAAAGGCTCAACAATCCTCGTCTACCGCTCGGCCCTAAACTTCAAAGCAGCCAACAAGACCAAATTGCTTGATGACTATCGCATCTCAGCTCTACTACGATCATTTGAAAACGAACGTCCAACAACCAGACGGACCGTAACCGACTGGGATCTATCCCTTGTCTTACGATCCCTAATGGAAGACTCGTTTGAACCAATGCAGGACAGCTCTCTTTATCTCATGACCCGGAAAACTGTCTTCCTTGTAACCCTGGCAGGCAGTCTACGATGTTCCGAAATCCAAGCTCTCTCAGCAGACCCAGCTTACTGCATTTTCGGACCAAACTTCTCCTCTGTCACGCTACACCCAAGAGCATCCTTCAGAGCAAAGACACAAAAACCATCTGAACCATCAAAACCAATTACGTTTCCGGCCCTATCCAACAGAGTCTCCTCTGTCCAGTCAGAGCACTACGCTTTTACCTAGCCTGCTCACAACACAAGGACCTCAACCGCTATGATATCCCGTTGGATAAAGAAGACGATCGAGGCAGCTTATGACAAACAAAACATGAGTAAGAGCATGAGGGTGACAGCACATGAGGTAAGAGTAATCTCCACATCATGGGCCCACCACAATGCCACCCCGATCAAAGAAATCCTGGCAGCAGCATCTTGGCGCCACCATTCAACCTTCACCTCCCACTACCTAAGGGAGATGTCAAGGGAAGAAACAGGACTACACCGGCTGGGACCAATCGTCGCAGCCAGAACCATGATCAAGCCCCCCTTAAACACTCAGAAAAAAGCAGAAGCAAGCCATCCCGAAGGAAGCAATATCTAAACAACGCTCCTTTTCAGGACCACCAACTCGCACGAAAGAGATCCAAATTCCTGTTTCCACACTGTTCCAAATAAAGTGCAAATTTTTCTTTTCCAGATGAAAATTTTGGGGGAAAGCCTGCTTGCATCCCGGGGTGCCCATCAAGGCGGTGCCTGCCACCAAGTTTTGACGAGGTCTCCTGTTAATGCTAAATTAACAGGTTAATATGTTTTGGCAATAAAGAAAGAACATTTTGCCGGCCCCCAGCCAGGCCGGCTAAAAATGGTTTCTTTTTGCCTAAAACATACTTAACCTAACTCCCGCCCTACCTCACCTCTTGAGTCACCGCCTGACATATTGAGAGTAAAATGAATGCCTTTTATAAGGGAGGACTGCGCCGCACATGCGCAGTGGGACATGCAAGCAGGCGCCTGCGCACCGGAAGAAACCTCCAGGGGAACATCACATTGGGGACAATGTAATGCTAAATTAACAGGTTAAGTATGTTTTAGGCAAAAAGAAACCATTTTTAGGCGGCCTGGCTGGGGGCCGGCAAAATGTTCTCTTTTTTTTAACGGCGTAGAACTGAGCGGACGGTATGCCATCGCTTCGGCTCTTCTCAATGATTTTTGAGACATATCGTCGCTTAGGCGCGAAAGGGTAAAATTGCACTTGCAATTAGAATTTCAAACAGCTCACCACCACCATAAGGCGCGCATGCTCACATCTAGCATGCAATGCCATTCTCTATCACATATCTTTTGAGCCGGCTGGGTTGCATGCTTTGCTCTCTGCTAGAAAATGCCTCCATACTACTTTTGAATCCACTCTCGTGTTGGGAAATGAAAACTCTTGCTCGTGCTATGTGATTCCAGGAGACAGACGCCCCTGGTGTCGAAGTAGAGGTCATTTAAATTTTTCATGAATGTCCCGTGTGTTTTTTGTTGGAGTTGTCGGCACGCCGTCGCGTCTGCCTTTACTGCACGTGTTTTGCGGGTTTGTTGTGCCCCAACCTTCACCTCCTGCTCCCGAAATTCCTGTTGGGCTTTCTATCTTTATTTGTGCGATAATGGGATCAGTGCATAGGTGAATTGCAGGCTTTGGGGATGTTTTTTGTGCTGCACGTAACATTGTGTGTGTCGGGTTTACTGAAGGGATGCCGCTCCTGCTAAGATGGCAGCTGCCATTGTGCCTGGATGTTTGTCGGTAGACGATACTTGTTATGGGCAATCCTAGGCCTAACGCTTCGCTAATAGGTTTCTGTTCTTCACCTGTTCATCATACCACTTCGTCTGTGTCTCACAATGATCCTTTGTCGGTTGCTAATGCTTCGTTGAAGTCGTTTACAGATTTTTTGGTTCGCCAATCGCCTTGCTTTGCATGGTTGGGAATGATGTCATCGTGCCGATTGACGTTCGTCGAGACCAAGGGGCATCTACTTTGTTTGCTGTGTCAGAGTTTGACACTTCGCCCTGTTTGCCAAAGGTGGAACACTTCAGCCATTCATAAGCATGTTCCTAGTTGCCGTTCGGAAATTTAAAATACCTATGAATTTTTGCATTCTTCCCCAAAGGATGCATTTTTTCCTGGAGGTTTCAAAGTTGTCTAGAGCCGGCCAACTGCGTAACAGAGTCTGCGCATGTGCGTGCACAGCCCCTCTATAAAAGCGTCCAGGCGAGGTGGTCTGTCGTGTTTTTCCTCCAGCTTGCACCGCTATGGTCACGCTTTGGGTTTCTTCCCGCTTCGCCTTCGCCCACTTTGTCCTGCCTTCACCCTATCATGTCATCGACTGCCAGAGACCGTCTTCGCTCATGGCTAGATTCTGGACTACTCTGAAGGATTCTTCCAATGATGGTTTTTCCTTCGGTTGCATGTATTCCATTTGTCGACCCTGACTTTGTCGTCTACCTGTTGCTGTCCTTTCCACCTTCTGCTACACTCCTGCTGCAGCTTCGATGGATCATCTCTCTGTCAACTACTTAAACCTTCTCGCAGACATCTCAGACGTCACAATCTGTCACGGTCCGTCTGCCACTTCGGCCCTCGCAGCTGCGCCTTGGGTCCTGTTGGATAAGCTAATGCCATTCGCCTGCCACGCTGCCAGCCAATCGACCAACCAAGCCCGCCGCTGCGTGCGTGCCCTCACCGCTGCCACCCTCATCACCAACAAAGCAAATCCTAGATTAGGTTTATTGTGTTGTTGCGTTTGTTTTCTCACCAATCCTACTTCATCTACGAGTTCATGCCTTTTTGATGCCAACGAATAGAATTTTCTGCCACATCACACAAAACACTTTCTCATGTTAGGCTTAATCTATTGTTGTGTGCGTTTTCCTCAATCTGCTTCATTCATGGCCATTCCAACCTGTCCTTTGTCCTTCATGGCCTGCTGTCCCTCACTACAGCCGCTCGCAGCTTCCTGTTGATGCCAAGAATTTAATTTTCTTCTACATCACTGAAACGACACCTCATCCCAGATCAGTCTTAATCTGTCATTGGGTTGATTTTCTCCTCTGCTTCACTCGTAGTAAACAAGTCTCTCACGTCAAACCTTGCACACCATTCACAATCTTCCGTCTCTGCTGCCGCCTGGCCACCATCTGCTGTTCAGTCGCATATCCTCTGCTCCGTCGTCCACTGCAATCTGCCCTTCTTTCTCTTCTGGCCCGTCGACCGTTTGTAGCCACCAGTTCTTCGTGCTTTGCAGCCTGCTGTCCTTCACTGACCGACACTCGCACCTTCTTCTGATGTCCATCCGGCGGTGTCTGTCATCATTCATCGACAGGTGTTGTTACATTTCAGTACAACGACTGTCAGCTTGATCTCATGCTCTACGAGCTGCTGTCCTTCACCGCCTGCCGTGAGAAGCTATTCTATACAATAGCCCTCCGAATCAACCCCACTTCGCCTTGTACTTGCGCACTTCCACCTCACCACCCACTGCTGGGACTTGTCAAGCCACCGCTCTTCGCTGCCTAACATTGGAAGCTCCCAGACAATCGTACCATCCAGCCCGTCATTTGTAACTCTTGTGCGCTGTCCTTCTTCCTTCACACATGACACTGCCAGGCTTTCGCCCCTTGCAAGCCGTCGTTGCTGTTCTCAAGTCTCCTTGACGGCTTTTGGCATCTCGTCATAACTGTTACCAGACGTGACCACGGTACCATCGCTTGCAGCTCCATGGACTGTCGCTCGTCTCCACCGCTTGTTCACATCTTTCTCAGTCGGCAATCCTTCATCTCAACACACTGCAGTCATTCGCTGCACTTCGCCACTTTCGACTGTTGCCTGTCACCCATTGCTGTCCACCGTTCACCACGGCTTCAGACTCATCCCAGCCAGGCACGGCTCCTTTGGACTTTCACCTTCACTGTGAATCATCCTTCGCCTCTTAAAAATTCTTTTTTTAACTTTTCTTACGCTCGTCCTTCACTGTCTGTCGTCTTTCGTCAACTGCCACGGCTGCTATTCAAGACAATCGCCCCTCGCTCGCAGCGTTTCAAGTCTGTCATCCCCACCGGGCCATGCCAACTCCTCCGGACGGTCGTCTGTTACTGAAATCGTCCTTCACTGCCTGCCATCATTCACTGGCTGCCACTGGCAATCGTCCTGAACTGTCACCGTTCATTCTGGTCCCTTATATCTCATCCAGCCGGTCATCTTTCGCTCTAGCCATCACAGCTCCTCAAAACTACCGCATCGCCCACTCATTGAAACGCCTCCAGACTGTGTCCTTCACAATCGTTCGTTCTTCGCAAGTCGACCAACACAACACGGACCAAAAACACTCCACGGCACTACCCGGTCAACCTCTTCACAAACTTTGATTCAGACCTAATTTTTAAGACCTCTGCGACGAACAACTGATTCCCGGTGTCTGCCTCCACTATTTCCTCGGCATCCACGACTCAAATTCAAGACCGAAGCAAGTCAGGTTCGGGCATAATGCCCTTCTTATCCTCCTTACCCTCCTTCGCATACACATCAAGTCACTTCTCAACATTGGCGAAGATTAAAGACGCCTCAGGATAACACGACA
The DNA here is from genome assembly GCA_023313725.1 of Lithobius niger. NCBI lineage: Eukaryota > Metazoa > Arthropoda > Chilopoda > Lithobiomorpha > Lithobiidae > Lithobius > Lithobius niger. The sequence continues at coordinate 8,969 of JAHWFP010186245.1, read as the reverse complement.
TCCTAATCAAGGCACAACACCACAAAGACCAGCTCGAACGACCCGTCACCTGTGAAGTCCAATCATGATGTCACCCTCCGACCCTCACAAGGCCTAGTCACCTCAATTGGATCATCATGACCGTCCTATCGTCAACACATCGATGCCTATCTTGAACTCGAAGGCGGAACCACAACCAGCATCAGTTCATGGCGTTCGACTTCTTCAACATCCTTGCTGACACGTCCACTCCTCTAAGCACCACCGGGCGCTTCCAGACATTATTCTATGTCATTCGCCAGACCTTCGATCGGCCCTCATCGGCGCGACCTTGATCACGTCCCCGGATTTCATTCTTGACGCCGAATTTCCCACCCCTGACCATCGTCCGTCGTGTCAACAAGACGTACCCCAGACTAAACTAAACAAATGAAATCAACACAGCCTGATGACATCCCCCCCCCCCACCTTTTTCCTTGGACTCATCCGCTGTCGGACCCATAGCCGCTGCCAACAAACCTTCCTCTCGATCCAGAGACCTCTCGTGTCCACATTGGATATCTCCCCTCCCTTTTTCGTCTCTAAAGACCAAAGCCAACATTCAGTACCTTCCTAACGCACTGAACAGAGCAAACAGAATGCACCACTGTTAGAGACAGTTTGGCTTCAAACTTGACGTCGCACGTGCTCAATGATGTTGTGTCAGCCATTCAGTACCTTCCTAAACTACAACATAGCTCAACAAGCTCATCAGAGTATTGGATACGTCATACCGTCACCGCGACCAAACCTGGCTAATGGATTTGACCAGGATTGGCTAATAGATGTGCTAATAGAAGAGCAATGCCAAATTGCGAACTACGTCAGGGTGGTGGTTTGCTGGGATTGAGGTTTGAGCATGCTCGAGGTAACAGATTTGCCGGAAACAGATTCATCGCTGACGATGTTGACGTCAATCAAGCTGCATAAACACGGATATTAGCAGGGAATGAGCCAAACTGTCACGAACAGTGGTGCATTTGGTTCGCTCTGTTTGGTCGTTTAGGAAGGTGCCGAATGTCACAACAAAAGACATGACCGCCATGCAACCTCAAGTTTTCACCAGCACTTCCACATGTCTGCTTTTCTCCCAATCCGGCTCCCGCTCACGGCACCTGTTCACAACCCGTCGCTAAACTCGTCAACACCTTTCAATCGTTTTCGTTGTTCGCATCCCTGTCACCACTCACAGTCTAGGGATGGGTCGGTTTCATTTTTTTGAGTTCGGTTCCGGTTTCGGTTTTCACGCCCAAAAAACCTCGGTTTCGGTTTCGGTATCGGTTTTTGCCACTATCCACCCAAACCAGATTTTCCTAATTTTTTTTCTTGCAACAGTTGTATTACTAGCTTCAACTTACTCCTGCTTTCACTTTCAGCAGCGTCATAGACCGTGGGTCTAGCTGTGGCACCATTTTCCTCTACTATTTTCGTTTTAATAGCTAGGAGCTTTGCTGTCATTTATACGTAGAAAACGATAATTATTTAAAAAATGTAAAACAACAAATCATTTTTTTGATTTTCGAACACCGTACGAAAAACCGACACAAAATCCGAATCGGTTTTGGTGTCGGTTTTCAGTAAAAACCGAAAATTCGGTTTCGGTTCCAGTTACCGACCCATCCCTATCACAGTCCCAGGATGTACTTTCCCATTCCACATGAGGATGACACGCACTGCACTGAACTCCATTCTCACCTCATCCGCCTCATGCACAAGGCTTTCCATACACATCTTCAAGCCCTTTTTCAACAACATGACGTTATCGCTTGTCAAGGCCATCACCAGGAACACCATAAAAGTCTTCCTTTTTTGTCAAGATCTCCTGCACTGACTAAAGCAAGTTTCTGTGGGCATTGTGGATTTCTCAACAGACCTCTCCAAGTCACTCTCGAGGAAAACACAACCCCCCCCCCAAAACGCCTCAGAAATCATGCCTCCACTTCGATCTTCTCCAATCCTTTTTCCAACAAGAACTCTAGACCATGATCATCACACCCAAACAGAATCTCTCACTTCATCTGAACCACTGACATTCTTCAACAACTGATTCATAGGGTCTCAAAGAGTCACCAATTCCAGGAAACTGAACTGCCCTGAATTTCTTCCCAGAACAGCAGGTAACTCTCATCACCTTGAAGACTTGCGACACATCGTCACTCATCACATTCTTCGAGATTGAACGCTCAGCAATTCACCACGCTTTTCCAGACTGGGAACTGCCTTTCACTTGGAATTCCATTACAAAGGCAACTTTTGAACCTCTTCAAAAGTGTCACATCAATCTGCAAACCATTTCTTAACGACACAAACAACCAGTCTAAGCTGTAGTGAAGCTCAAGCACTCAATTTCAATTTATTCATCAAGAGCCTTGGAGAGCTCAAGCACTCTCCATGGGTCCTAACAATCACTTCTCTATGACACAGAAACCTTACGAACCATCACAACCAATAATCATTCCAGCGCTCACTAACATTATTGGTGATGAACCTGAACGGTTCCTCTGTCCTATTCGAGCTCTGCACTTTGATATCAAGAGGGCAATAAACCTCGACATTCCACAAAGGTCGCAATCAACTCTTCCTCCCCTTCAAAATCGCCTTCAACGAAACATCAGCAAGAATGCTTGCATCATGGATCAGAACTGTCATCGCCAGCACTTACAACGTCATCAGCAACGACCACCCTGTCATCAATATCCAGACAGTACAGGAGCTACGGACAATCTCGACATTATGGGCCTTCCACAGTATCATTGCCTTATCTAAAATCCTGGAAGCCGCATCCCAGGAAGACCAATCCATCTTCATGAGCCACTACTTCAGGAAAATAACGAAGCAAAAAAATGGACTACATCGTCTGGTACCCATAGTCTCAGTCAGACATGTCCTCCAACCCCCTTAATCACTAAAAACAGAAATTCAAGAAGCAGATTTCTTTAAGCAGAAGCAAGACCCATCTTTAAACAATCGACCCTTTTCAGGGCCACCACATTTTATGAAGAGATCCAAATCCTGTTTTTCTGTTTTAAAGAATGTGCGAAGTGTGATTTTTTTGGGGGTGCCAGTTCGTAACTCTAGGGAACCCATCAGGTGGTGACCGCCTTCATTTCTGATGAGGTCAACTGTGAATGCAAAATTCACTGGTAATGTGAGTTTCTGAACGGCAACCAGAAATTTTGCAGGTCTCGGGGTAGCCACCTGAAAATTGTTTCTATTGCCTGGAGGAAACACATTACTTGTACCCTCCCTACCTCCGCTCTTGAGTCACCACCATGAGATATTGAGAGGGAAAAAGATGACAGGCCGTCTCGCCTGGACGCTTTTATAGAGGGACTGCGTACGCGCATGCACAGACCAGGTTATGCAGTTGGGCGGCTCTAGACAACTTTGAAACCTCCAGGGAAGAAAACATCCTTTGGGAAAGAATGCAACAATTCACAGGTAATGTTTGTTCCTCCAGGCAATAGAAACAACTTTCAGCCGGCCACCCGAGGCCGGCAAAATACTATTTCCTATTGCCGGTAGGGAAATATACATAACCTGTGAATTTTTGCATTCATTCCTCACAATGCTGCGTTTCCCTGGAGGTTTTTCGGTTCCTTGTAGCTGCCAGCGCCGTAACCCGATTGCGCATGTGTGTACACAACTCTATAAAATTGCTTTTGTGCGACCGACAGGTCATCATTTTTCCTCCAGCGTGTCTCCACGCCACTTTGTTTCTCACTTTTCGTCTTTCAAACCACAGTACCCGATTGTTTCCTCAAGACGATGGAAAACACGGTACCCGATTGTTTCTTATACGAATGAAGCCCAGCAGGAGGTCTCTTCTCAAATAACTTCTATCGTGCCTGCCGCTCACTCCGATGCCGCTGCCGGCCTCCCGGTCCTATTGGCTTTTCCTCATCGCTCAACTCACGACTCGGCACCTGGCTTTTCAGACTCTCCGCCGCTTTCGTCTTAAGTCCCTGTTGTCATCGACGATTCTATCAACACTGCCACAACCTCGCCAATATAGGCTGGCCAAAACTCTCCTGCTTCGCAGTTTGATTTGCCTGCACTAGAAAAGGAACTTCTTTTGGTGAAAGACACCTATCACCATTTGAAGTGAAAACTAAGACGAGCCTCGTCTCTTGGGTCCGTTCACGAAAAGCGCTCGCTCCAATCTCCATTGGTACTCTCTTCCCGTTTTTCCTGACAAGACAGCCATTCGATTTCCCGCAGTGAAATTGATCGTCTTGTCGACCGTGCACTTCGTGACATCGGCCGGCATATAACCTTAACCACCGAACCTCTGCCATCAGCCACCCCACTAAACACTCGACTCAAACCCCCTTCGATCAAAAGGACAATGAAAGCGACTCCGCCTCAACTCCGCCTCGTCACTGCAACAGCGAATCATCCCGACTCCCCTTTTTGTCCCGACCAACGAAAATGCCCCGGATCACCGCATTCATTTTCCGGAAGGGACGGTGGAAGTCACGGTACCCGATTGTTTCTTGTACAAGCCATCCCAATCATCTGACGCCCCAATCACCAACCGAGGATTATCAACCGGCTTTGGTTTTGGCCTTCGTGAAAAGAACCCAAAACTCATTCCCTTCTCGGCCAATCAACGACGCTTCTCACTTGCCTACTCCGCAATGGTGGCACATATTGAGGAAAGGAGAGCCACTAGAATTGGACAAGGATCCACCTCCACCTGGACTGGGACGGGAATCGTCATTCTTCAGGCCTTTCGGCGACGGTGCGACTAAAACTTTCACGGTCTGATTCCAGGACTGGCTCCACATCTCGACGTCTCCAGAAAAACCAAACCAAGTAAAACCCAATCTCAACCCAAGTCAAATTACAAGCCCACGAAGTCCTTTTTGCATCAAAACTCAAGCAAAAACTGGCCAAAACCAAGTCTTAGTCTAACAACAATGACTTTCGTCACTCCTAAAACAACCAAGCTTTTCGGTCCAACCAATCCTTTCGTTCCAAGCCATCCAATAACACGAAAGGACGAAATAACAAAAGCAACACTCCCGATAGAAGAAGCCGCTACTCCTCTCCTGGGTGACAAGGCTTATCTGGGAAAGACAAATGACTCCACCGATTCCAGTGGGAGCACGACTATACCACTTCCTCCCAGTCTGGCAAAGACTAACGCTCAATCAAGAAGTTCTTTCAATCATCCAAAACTGATTTCTTCCAACGTTCATTACCCAACCGCTTCTTGCTCACACCCCTCCCTGGCATTTTGCCCCACGCAGCAATCCAAAATTATCTGCAGAAATTCAGATTCTTCTGACGAAACATCCTGTAAAAGAATGACACAGTCCTGGCCCGGACTTTTACACCTCCATCTTTCTTCGACCGAAGAAATCTGGGGAAGATGGGCTAATTTTCAACCTCAAGCCTCTAAACCAATTCTTGGGGTTCCTTCGAAAAATGACTCCAATTGAGTTGGGGTTCCTTCGAAAATTGACTCCAATTGAGTTACTCAGGTTTCTCTTGGATCGTGGAGTAACTCAAAAGAGTCAACCCTGGCGCTCCTGATCAAGCATTAGTATTCACGATCACTTCACTCCCACTCCTAGGGAGTTAATACACACAGTCGCGTGATTTTGAGTTACTCCGGCCAGTTGGGTCAATTTTCGAAGGCACCCATGGACAACAGTAATTTCAAAGTGGAAACACTAGCATCAATTCGTCAATCCCTAAAAACAGACGACTGTACGATCTCCATATACTTGGAAGATGCTTGTCTACATGTGCCCCTTCATCCATCAATTCAACACCTCTTTAGTTTCATGTACCACAACAAGGTTTACGAGTTTCAATGACTTGTTCAGCCTGAATGCAGCACCCAGGGTATTTACCCTGTACTCAAACCGATCCTGGCAAAACTACTCCAAAACTAAATAGAAGCAAGTGCTTACATGGGGTGCCTTCAGAAGGGTATCTCTGGGAATCTTCTTGCGTGGCTAACTTCTTTCCTATCTGGAAGGTTGCAACGCGTCACTAGTTGTGGTGCTTCTTCGAACTGGTCAGTGGTTACTAGTCGTGTGCCTCAGGGCACTGTCCTCGGTCCCCTGCTTTTTCTCGTTTCTATTGACAACCTCCCTTGTAGGATCAAATCAACTGTAACATTCTCTCCGACGACACAAAACTATATCGCTCCATCAGCACCTCCGAGGACTCTATGATCTTGCAGCATGACCTCGACAACATCTCTAAATGGGCTGAAGAAAATCAGATGGCCTTTAACCCCACTAAATGCGAAGTGTTGCATCTTGGAAGGAACAACAATTAACTTACAAACAGTACCTTCTTTAACCACCGAATAGAACGCACCACTGTTAGAGACAGTTTGGCTCCAAACTTGACGTCGCGCGTGCGCAGTAATGTTGCGTCAGCCGTTTAGTACCTTCCGAAACTACAATCATCTCGGAAAATCAACAAGCTCAGCAGAGCACTCGTCACGTCATAACTTTAACCCTGTAACGAGAACAGACGTGGCTAATTGATTGGACCAGGCAATGCTAATGGATGTAACCAGGTGCGAGCAATACCAAATTGCAAACCATCTCGTGGAGGTGGTTGCGGGTAGTTGCCAGTGATCGAACTTTTGAGCATGCGCTAGGTACCGGAAACAGATTCATCGCTGGCAATGGTTGACGTAAGCAAGCCACATCAACACGGCTATAGTACAGAATGAGCTGAACTGTCACCTACAGTGGTTCGTTTGGTTCGTTCTGTTCAGTGCTTTAGAAAGCTACTGTTACTCCTATGATGGCACCCCTTTAAAGAATCAGTACCTTCCTAACCGACCGAACAGAGCGAACAGAACGCACCACTGTTAGAGACAGTTTGGCTCCAAACTTGACGGTGCGCATGCGCAATGATGTTGCATCAGCCATTTAGTACCTTCCGAAACTGCAATCACAGCTCAGCAAAATCAACAAGCTCAACAGAGCACTCGTTACGTCATACCTTTAACGTGACCAGACGTGGCTAATTGATTGGACTAGGCTAGGATAATGGATGTGACCAGGCGCGAGCAATGCCAAATTGCAAACCATCTGGGGGAGGTGGTTGTGGGTGATTGCCAGTGGTGGAGCTTTTGAGCATGCGCGATTGCCGGAAACATTCTAATCGCTGATGATGGTTGACGTAAGCAAGCCTAATCAACACGGCTGTAATAGGAAATGAGTTGAACTGTCACCAACAGTGGTGCGTTTGGTTCGTTCTGTTCGGTGCTTTAGGAAGGTACTGAGTGTTGAAACTGCAAAATATCTTGATGTCTTGTTCAATGCCGACCTCAAAACTAGGGTCCAGTGTGCTGCTGCTGCAAAATGAGCTAATGCAGCCTTAGGTATGCTGAGACCTCATTTTACTTTCTTCAGTAGCAACACACTTTTGCTACTGTACAAGACCTTCGTGCACCCGCACATTGAATACTGTGTGTAGGTCTGGAACCCCCATATTGTTAAAGACCAACAACTTTTGGAAAATGTCCAGAGACGTGCCACCAATTTGATTCCTGGCTGGCGCAACTTCTACCCTGAGCGCCTACATCGCCTCAATCTTACCAACCTTGCTGAGCGACGTCTTAGAGTAGACCTTCTGCTGATGTACCAGATTATTGGCTGCAACAATTCGCTTGATTCTGACCTCTTCACGCCTGCTACCATCGACAGCACCTGGGGTCACAATAAAAAACTGCTACTGCCACATCCTCGAACTGACATCGGAAAGTTTACTTTCGCCAGAAGGGCGATTAATGAATGGAACAATCTTCCTCACCATGATGTAAATGCTACCAGTAATAATGCCTGGATAAAAGCTTACGATGCGGTTCGCATGAAGTAGCTCCACATCTTCCCTTCCGGCCCCTCAAGCATGCTTTGGCCGTGTATTGATTATTATTGATTTGGGTCAATTTTCGACGGCGCCCCTGTTATCGCAGTCAGTACCTTCCTAAACGACCGAACAGAACGATCAGAACGCCCCACTGTTACAGACAGTTTAGCTCCAAACTTGACGTCGCGCGTGCTCAGTGATGTTGCGTCAGCCGTTCAGTACCATCCTAAACTACAATCGCAGCTCAGCAAACTCAACAAGGTTAGCAGAGCATTCGGTACGTCATACTTTCACCGTCACCAGACCTAGGTAAGGGATTTGACCAGGATTGGCTAATCAATGTAACCAGGCGAGAGCAATGCCAAATTGCAAACCATCTAGGGGAGGTGGTTCCCAGTGGTGGAGGTTTGAGCATGCGTGAAGTAACAGTTTTGCCCGAAACAGAGTCATCGCTGACGATGGTTGACGTCCATCAAGCCGCATCAACACGGCTATTAGTAGGGAATGGGCCAAACTGTCACGAACAGTGGTGCGTTTGTTTCGCTCTGTTCGGTCGTTTAAGAAGGGACTTTCAGTACCTTCATAAACGACCGAACAGAGCGAACAGAACGCACCACTGTTAGAGACAGTTTGACTCCAAACTTGACGTCGTGCGTGCGCAGTAATGTCGCATCAGTCGTTCAGTACCTTCCGAAACTGCAATCGCAGCTCAGCAAAATCAACAAGCTCAACAGAGCATTCGTTATGTCATAACTTTAAGGTGACCAGACGTGGCTAATTGATTGGATCAGGCTAGGCTAATGGATGTAACCCGGCGCGAGCAATGCCAAATTGCAAACCATCTCCAGGAGGTGGTTTGGAGTGGTTGCCAGTGGTGGAGCTTTTGAGCATGCGTGATGAACCGGAAACAGATTCATCGCTGACGATGGTTGACGTAAGCAAGCCACATCAACACGGCTGTACTAGGGAATGAGCTGAACTGTCACCAACAGTGGTGCGTTTGATTCGTTCTGTCCGTTACTTTAGGAAGGTACCAGGGGCCTGGCAGCCTCTGTTATTTCTCGCTCGCCGCCGTGTGACTTTGAAGGGTCACGTGATCAACG